>SEYY01002541.1:0-37500 GCA_009176605.1 Armadillidium nasatum
TTCTAAAGCTGATCTTTCAAACTTTTGCCTCTAATTCAACCTTAGACGATTCCGGAGCTATTCCTCCTCCTTCAACCCCCTCTAAATCAATTATGCCTAAAATTAGAATTTCTTCTAAAGATGTCATTTCTGCTCTCTCTGAGCTTAATACTAAGAAGGCGTACGGTCCTGATGGTATTCCTCCTGTGGTTCTCAAAACTTGCGCTTCCGAGCTTGCACCCTGCCTCGGTAAACTATTTCGTCTTTGTCTATCTACTTCAACCTTCCTTCTTGCTGGAAACGTGCGCTCATTCAACCTGTGCCGAAGAAGGGGGACCCTTCTCAACCCTCTAACTATCGTCCTATTTCTTTAACCTCCGTTCTTTCTAAAGTTTTCGAATCTATCCTTAACAGGAAGATTTGGAAACATCTCAATTCTTCTAATCTTATCTCTGATCGCCAGTATGGCTTTCGTAAAAACGCTTCTACTGGTGATCTTCTTTCCCTACTCTCTGAATCTTGGTCCTCCGCTATTCGGCATTTCGGTGAATCTTTCGCTGTCGCGCTGGACATATCGAAAGCCTTCGATAGAGTCTGGCACAAAGCTTTGATTTCCAAACTTTCCTCTTTCGGAATCTATCCTTCTCTCTGTGATCTTCTCGCTAATTTCCTTTCCGGTCGTTCTATAGCAGCTGTTGTAGACGGCCACCGTTCATCCTTTAAATCTATTAATAGTGGTGTTCCTCAGGGTTCTGTACTATCACCAACACTTTTTCTACTTTTCATTAATGACCTTCTCTCCATCACTCATCTCCTATCCACTCCTATGCTGATGACTCCACCTTCATTATTCCTTCTATTTTGAAAAACGTCCCACCCAACAGCAGTTGATAGACTCGAGAAGGGTAGCCTTGGAGCAACTAACCTCTGATCTTTCCCGTATTTCAAATTGGGGCAGAGAAAACATGGTCGTTTTCAATGCCTCAAAAACTCAATTCCTCCATCTTTCTACTCGACACAATCTTCCACACAACTATGATATCTTCTTCGAAAACACTCAACTCAAACCATCTGTCCTTAATATTCTTGGTGTTTCTTTTTCTCGTGATCTTTCTTGGAAAGATCACATTACTTCTCTTTCTAAACAAGCTTCTAAGAGGTTGGGTGTTCTGAGGCGCCTTCAGAATTACTTCACGCCACCCCAGTTGCTTGCTCTGTATAGGGGTGTTGTTCGTCCCTGTATGGAGTATGCTTCGCACATCTGGGGTGGTTCCACACATAGAGCTCTCTTAGAGAAGGTGGAGTCTAGGGCTTTTCGTCTCATCAACTCTCCTGCTCTTACTAACTCTCTTCAATCTCTTTCTGCCCGTCGAATTGTTGCGTCACTTCTCTATACTATCGCTATTACAACGACACTTGCTCTTCTGAACTCTCTCGTCGCATACCTCCTCCATTGAGAAGGCTCGTGCGACACGACTTTCTACACAGTCTCATCCTTTCTCTGTCCAACTCTCCGACCCCAGACTTAACCGCTATGCTCAGTCTTACATGTACTCTACTGGTAAAGTCTGGAACACACTCCTTCATCTGTTTTCCCAACTTCCTTTGACTTGCATACTTTCAAACGCCGTGTTCTGGACACGTCGGCGATCGACCATGATATAGACTTTCCCAACTCCGGTGGAATTGGTAGGCCTCTGGCCTTTGCCCACAGGAGACATATAAAAAATAAAAAAAAAAATATATATATTATATATATATATATATATATATATATAATATATATATATATATATATATATATATATATATATATATATATATATATATATATATATATATATATATAACAATCTTTATTATCGAGGACAATTGATATTTTTTAAATATCGATATTTTTTTTATATATCGGCATTCCTAGTTTAAGTATTAACTTTTAATTAGCAGAAAGAGTAAAAAAATTTGGCTGATTAAATAAGAAACTGAAATATAAGCCCAAAATAGTTTTTTTATTAAGAAAAATAATGAAGCGCAAATTGGTAAGCGCTAATTTCAAAAAACTTCCGCAAAAGCGCAAAATATTTTTTAAAGCGCAAATTTGCGCTTTTGCGCTCTTAAAAAGTTAAGCGCAAAATGCAAAAACGCACATTTTCGAATTTTAGCGCAAGCGCAAAAGCGCAAATTTTTTATTTAAAGCGCAAATTGCGCTTTTGCGCTTCATGCTCCTCTTGATATATATATATATATATATATATATATATATATATATATATATATATATATATATATATATATAGATAATATATATATATATATATATATATATATATTATATATATATATATATAATAATATAATAATAATAATAATAATAGCCATTATAAAAGTATTCCTTCATGCCAACTCTTACCTAGTGGGAAGCTGCTAAATAAGCTGGTGCCAACAAAAGTAGATTCAGAGAAGCTGGGACAGTAAATGCCGTGCACTATCACTGTAGCTGTGATGATAAGGATTGCGAGGCAAGAGCCTGTAGAAAAAGGAATAGGGTACATAGAATAGAAGAAAAAATGTAAACTGAGGCCTACATCGTACTGAGGCCTAATAAACACACGAATAACGGAAATAGAAAAATTAGGCTATTATAAAAGATGCATACCTGTATAACAGACGACTGCTTATTGTGGTTGATACAAACGATGAAGAAATATCACACAATGTCACTGGCAGGTGATTAAATTAGATCAAATGTAGAAAATGCACTGTAAACAAAACCGTTGTAGGTTGAAAAAGTGTATTGCTCTCTACTTTAGAGAAGAAAGATACTGAACTATAAAAACCACAGTATAGAAATTACAGTAATTGCGGAAAGTTCTGCGGCTACAACTATATTTATAGCTTAAAACGGTCAATATTTTAAAAATTGAAAGGTTTCTTCTAGCAAGTCATCAAACCTATATATTTTCCTTCCGATTTTCTTTGGGTATAATGCTGGGTATTCAGGCCTGTTTACTTGGGGGTTGTACCTGGGGTAGGTTAGGAGGGGGATTGAATTGAAGGTAAGGGAAATTTCAGTTTTAAAGTATTGAACAAAGCTATCTGTAATAAAAGTTCGTTTAGATTTTTATTAATATATATATATATATTATATAATATATATATATATATATATATATATATATATATATATATATATATATATTATATATATATATAATATATATAATATATTATATTATATATATATAATATATATATATATATATATATATTCCTTTTTTTTTTTTTTTTTTTTTTTTTTTTTTTTACTTTCTCCACCCCCTGTTGAGGCGGCCACACTTCGCTAATGAAGCCTGCCGTGTCGGTCTCGTCCAGAGATCTTCAAAGAAGTGATGCCCCAGAAGATTTTGGGGCGACAGTTGGAGGGACAGTGTAAAAGAAAGTGATTTACGGTCAAATAAAAGAGTATGGTGAGAAAGGCTTGAGTAATCTATATTTTCTATGATTATATTTTTTGCATCTGGTACAAGTGGAATATGTTGCCTGGTTTAAATTGAATTGTGTTTGTAATGTTGTAAGTTTGGGTGGTGCCCGCATCTCAATCTTGCTAATGAGATTTGTATGTCTTGGGAGGTTGTTGGAATCGGGGTTTATTTCGGGAGGGGGTTCGTTAAGGATGCTGTTTGGAGGTCTGTTGATCATATATGAATGTGTTAGTTGAGTGTGTATATGTTTGGTTGTTGTGGTATTGGGGGGGGAGGATTGGGGGAATGTGATTTAGGATCCGTTTGTAAAAGGCTCCGGTGGACGATGGAGGTTGTTTTAGTCTTTGAGGTAGGTTGGAGGAGAGTTTGTGACATGGGTGTGTGGGTAGACGGGTTATATATATATATATATATATATATATATATATATAATATATATATATATATATATATATATTATATATATATATATATATATATATATATATATATATATATATATATATATATATATATATATATATATATATATATATATATATATATATATATTTTTTTTTTTTTTTTTTTTTTTTTTTTTTTTTTTTTTTTTTTTTTTGTCGATATTTTATTTTATCGATATTTTTATACCTATAATTAGCCCCAGGCTACTATAAGTGCAAACGTTCTTGTGTACGTTAGGTCTCTTTTACGGCAAATTCTTGTGTAGGTTAGGCCTCTTTTACGGCAATTTCGAGTTCAGGTTATGAAAGTCGAATTAGGTTCTGCTAGAAAGTATAATAATAATTGTGTGCATGTCTTTAATAGTACCTCTGGCAACTCTCTTGTTACGATAGGCTTCTCCATATTTCATTTGATATTTTTTAACCCAATTGAAACCCACCTTTACCATATATATATATATATATATATATATATATTATAATATATATATATATATATATATATATATATATATATATATATTATATATATATATATAATATATATATATTATATATTAAAACGATATTTTCTAAAACCGATATATCGATTTTTTAACCGATAGTATCGAGGGCAATTTGATATTTTAAAAAATTATCGATAATCGATATTTTTTTAAATATCGGCATCCCTAGATACAATATTTAGATTTCCTATATTACTAGTATAAAAAATTATGGTTGAATTTCTTTTTAAAGTCGTCGTTCTTGAACAAACTGGACTTCAAAATTTTAATTTTTTGTGTTAATTGTGTTGTTTGAAAATTTTTATTTTAAATGTTCCACAAATTTACATTGTGAACCCTAACTCTTTACTATGTAATATCTATATTTACTATGGTACTAGTAATTATTTGCAGATAATAATGGAATTTCTTCTCGAAGTCGTCAATCATTTACAACACAGATTTTAAAATTATAATTTTTTCTTAAATTTACTTTAAAGGAACATTTTTTTAGACAATTCTAAAATCTACTTTGTTGATATAAAATTTTTTTTTCAATGGTGTGAGTATTCAGTGTGTTGGGATAGGCCTAGCAAGCCACCAACTGATTACCTTGCTCAAGAAACTCACTTCTTGTTCGAGACAGCTGATAGGTGCTAGCACCTGCAAGAGTATGGTGAGAAAGGCTTGAGTAATCTATATTTTCTATGGTAATAGAAATTACCTGCATGTGTAGAATTTCTATCAAAAGTCGTAATTCTTTTGCAATATGATTTGAAATAGTCAATTTTTAATTAATTTTGGTCATTGAAAAAAAATCTTTTGATGCTCATCAAATCTACATTGCGAACTCTGTCACTTTGACGATATTATATCTAAATTTCCTATGGTACTAGTAATTGCATGTCATTGTGGAATTTATTTAGAATAAACCAGCTTATTTCGTAGTAGCACCACCTAGATTCCCAACTCCCAGGTGATAATGAGGGGTTATTTTTGGGAGCCTCCCTCTTATCTTCTCCGAAGCTACATTTGTTTGTACCAATTGTAAAACGAAAAAAAAGCATGTGATTACGTGTATGAAGAAAAGGAAGATTCAACTGGACAAGCCTATAGACTTTTCTGTAGATAAAGGATGTCTTACTAATGTGAAGTGAAAGAGAGAAAACTATTGCGCACCGGAAAGCAGTGGGATTTTGGCACATTTAAACTGAATTCGACTGAAAATGTTGGAAGTGAAGCCTAAAGGATTATGAAGTACGAAAGTACCATTTTAAATTAACCATTGAAATACAGGGTAAGAAGCAACTAAAGGAAGTATAAGGTAAAAAAAAAAATGCGAAAATGCAAATAAAAACTTTATTGCACCCGTATTTTCCCTTATATCAACAGAAAATGGTCGGGTCTAGAAATAGGTCTCTCGTGTATAAGGTAAAGTGCGTTGTGTAGAATTAGTTTTGCTGTATCACGATGTTTGCCTATTCTGGAGCTAAAGAACGGCATGGGGTCTGATAGATGTTTTACTTTTATATTTTTTAAACAAAAGTTTTCTCCAGTTTGTCAGAAATGTTCAAATTTACTTAGTGATCAGTAACTGATTAATTTTATCTATTCGAATTCATTACTTGTTTGACAGGATCTTCGATATCTGAAGCTTTTCAATTGGGTCATGTCGCAGGTCTAAACCACCGCATCGTAATCTTGTGTACGATAAAGTTAATTAAATTAGAAGGCTTCACACTTATTTTTCGCTTATATAGTTAAAAGCCTCTTATTAAAGCGAAGTGTTAACAATTATATAGTTTTCAGACCACTAACATTTCATCTCTTGTAAATCAAACTTCCAAATTCAGTTCACCTTTCAAATCTTTGTTTGTAAATAAAAATCTCGTCGAAATTAAACATTGTTTTTACTTTTTACTTCTGTAAAATCTTGTTTTACTATGTTAAATTTCACCCCAAACACGAAGATACTCAAATAGAAAAATCTACTTTTAATTCTCGAGGATTTTTAATAATAAAATTTCTATTACAAAACATTTCTTTAAAAAAAAAGAAATAATTTATTTACCTTTTGAAGTACAAATAATAAATAGTTATTTTAAATATAAAAACAAATGTTATTTACAACCTCTTTAAACATTATATTAGGGTGTACAGAAAATATATTTTCAATAAGATATCAATTTTTTTTAAAGCAACTTCTCATAAACAGACAACAGGAAGCGTGGATTACCAAAAATGACCTTTCCAAGAAGCTGCGCCTTTCTCTCACCGTCACAAAACAAACAAATTTTTATAAATTATATAAAATCCTTTCGTCTTCTGATCCTTTTTAACAATCGTCATCGTCATCATCAGAGAAATTTGTCGCATAAGAGTCCCCTTCGTCTTCATTGTCGTATCTTACTAGACTTGATGTTCCCTCCTCAGTTGATATAAAATCTACAATAAGAGAGAGTAAACGTCCTTCTCTGCTGTTATCCGACCAGTCCGAAGGTCCTGGGTTGCACACTTTATGCTGCAGAAGTTTGTCTAATTCATTTCGTAGCTTCTAAAAATAGGATAATAGAATTAAATAATCTCAAGACATAAATAAAATACATTAACCCTTACAATATATACCTATAGCTATTACAATGCATTTGTATATATATATATATATATATATATATATATATATATATATATATATATAATATATATATATATATATATATATATATATATATATATATATATATATATATATATATATATATATATATATATATATATATATATATATATATATTATTAAATAATTAAAAGTTTAAAAATAATAAAATTATCAATTTATATATTTTAAATTCTTTAAATTATTATAAAAAAATTTTTATTGTTAAAAATAGCGTAATTATAAAAATGACGCACGTGACCATGCGCGGAGTAAGAGAAGTTAATTCGTAAGAATTTAATGAACGAAAGTTCAGTATTTATGTTAAAGCCCTAGTGACAAGTCTTAATGTTAAAGTCAAGGTGATGTCTGAAAATTAAAAGTGATAATCTATATGATAAACTACTGCCGGTTGGAAGTTATATTACTGGCTGGTGAATTCATGAACATTGTTAAATATACATTTATTACTAAAAGTGAAAAATATTAGAAGATAAGTATTCTAAATAAGACTGTTATAACAGCTTATACAAGTCAATATTTTAAATTGAAAGTCTTCTTGGATTACATCGTGTTGAGAGTTAAAAACAGAACCTCAATATTTCCTTCTAGCTATTTTAGGTTATCAAACTGGGGTATATTGGCCTTTATACTTGGGTTGTGCCTGGGATGGTTGGGAGGGGGTGAAAACTTAAAGGCAAGAGGATTTTCAGTTGTAAATATTGAACTATAGTTAATGATAATAGAATTTCATTATTATATTTCAATTTAAAATATTGTTGACTCGTTAAGGCAAAATTTAAGCTGTTTAGTAAATATAAAATTTAAGCAAGGCTTCGTGAGACACGGACGGCTATGAAATAAATGTTAACCACACATGCCTATTTATTAATTATATAACCTATAGCCTAACTGCGGTCTATTTGCCTACCTATTATTAGGTTAGTTTTAATTAGTATTAAGTGGGTTATTGGTTCAAATAATATTAAGTTAGTTATTAAGTATTCCCTAATGGTTTATTTAACCTATTTAGGTTACAGAGACCTATTTATTGCAAAGTTTAATTTAAATTTAAGTGATTCAGCATAATTATTGCTGTTGTAATTACTATAGGATTAGTAATACATAAATTTAATAATGACATCTGAAGAAGAAAAAGATGTATTAGCTAATTGTAAAAAGGCTATTAATAATTTTGTTAGAAGTTGGGCTACGCATAAAGCCAAGGTTACTATGTTAATAAGTTGAATAAAATAATTTTTTATTCTAATTATGAAAGGATTAATAATGAGGTGTTGGAGATAAAAATATTGGATGAGAAAATATTAAATGTCTTGTCACAATTTGAAATAGATCAGTTAGAACCTGATTTCTTTCATAAAGAAATAGAAAAGTCTACCAATTATCATTTTGACTTGTCTGTGGAAATAGCTATATTTGGTAATTATTTAGAAAAGGAAAAGACTCCAGTAAATGAGTCTGTTTGTTCAAATGAACAGTTTATTGATATTATGAGTAAAATAAACACAACCAGAGATTATAAATTGCCTGTAATCACTTGTCATCAATTTGATGGTTCAGAACAAAATAAATTGGTCTTCCATAATTTTTTAACCAAGTTTAATAATGTAATAGGTAATAAAATGGTATTGAAGTTTCTGTAAAATTAATGTATCTCTTTAGGATACCTTAAAGGTTATGCTCTAAAGGTTGTTAGCCATTTGTCTTTGAATAATGATAATTATAAGGTAGCTTTAGAACTTTTAAAGAAAGAATTTCTAGACAGAAACTTAATTGTAAATGAATATATGAATAAATTAAATGACTTAAAAATTGATGATGGTCATGATATAGAGTTTGCAAATACTAAGTTATTTATTAATGAAGTAAGATCTATAATCTTTGAATTAAAAGTTTATGATTTAAATTTTTTAGAGCCTAACTCTCCTGGTAATATATTGTTAAGTAACATTATTTTCAAAAAGTTGCCTAGATTATTTAAAACTGAATTGATACATAAATTGGAAAATAACTATCCTTCTTTGGAACAAATTTTTCAAAACTATAATGATGTAATTAATACGCTTAATATAGTAAGTAAATCAAAAAGGGAAATTCCTACAGTTAAGCCTAAAAGTAATCTTCAGTTTTAAAAATCTTTTAAATCAAATTCATTGCAATATTTTAATACAAATCTTGATCATTGTCAAAGTATCTAAAAATAATGATGCAAAAGGTGAACCTAGTAATAACAAAATGTATAATGTATGCAAACTATGTCAACTTAAAAATCATCCATTGTACAAGTGTGATAAGTATAACACTGTTTCTCTAAGAATTGAACGTGGAAAAGGTTTTAAATTTATGTACTAGGTGTGCCGGTATTGGGCATAATTCTGATACTTGTTTTGGTAAAAGTAATAAATTAAGGATTAATTGTTTCAAATGTAAAGAACACACACATATAACTGCATTTTGTCCTAAAATTGAGGCAAATGAAACTAAAAATGATACTGTAAACAGTCTTTGCATATCATTTCAACAACAAGCAGAGTTTATATGTTGCCTACTATTTCTTTTGATCTAATAAGAGGTAATAAAAAGGTGACTGTGAGAAGTATAATTTAGATACTGGAAGCCAAAGGTCATATGTATCAAAAGATATATTAAATCATATTATTCCAGATTATGATAACCTTTAAATGGGATGGCAATTAAATATTCAAACATTCATTGGTAAAGAACAAAGACAGTTTAAACAACTGCTTTTAGGTATTAAGCTTAAAGATATGGATGTTTTTAGCATGCCATTCTTAGTAGATGAAAATTTGAATTTAAATTACACAGTGGATGGTGTAAATAAGGTCATTCATGAATTTAAAAGACAAGGTGTTCCTTTGGCTGATTCTGCATTTAATGTTGAGGGAGATAATAAATTTCATATTCAAGCATTACTAGGCACTGACATTTTACAATTTTTCCCTTCTCTAGATTTAGTATTTATAATGTCAGGAAGTTGTTTTAAAGTAGCTAATAAATATATCCCATTTGGTAATGTACAAAACTTTTTGCATAGAAAGCAAAATATTGCTTTAAATAATATTAAAAAGGTAACTTCTCCTAAAGCAGGTGTAGAGTCGGACATGGTGAATGACACTGTTGTCAATCTTATATTAAATCCCAATAAAGAGTTATTTTCATCCTTTTGAAAATATTCTCATTGACTCAGAAGTAGATAATGGTATGGAGTATTTATTCTCCATGGAATCTGTAGGTATTCCATCAAATGATAATGATGACTTATCAGATTATGATGCAGTCATGGTAAGTAAATTTAAAAAAGGGATTTCATTCAGAGATGGTCACTATTATGTAACACTTCCCTGGAAGGAAGAGTTAATTAAACAAGTTCCTTCTAACTATGACATTTCATTAAAGGTTTTAAATAAAGTGTATAACAAATTAACAAATCAAAACTTAGTAACTGCTTATGATAAGGTATTTAAACAACAACAGGATGATGGTATTTTAGAGGAAATTAATATTCCTGATTATAAAAAACATGAATATGTGTTCATTCCACATAGGCCTGTTATAAGACATGCAGAACAGGTTACCACTAAAATACGTCCTGTATTTAATTGTTCCTTTAAACTTAGTAAAAATATTCCATTCTATAAATGAAGCCTCATATTCAGGTCTTGATTTAATGAATTCATTATTGAAGTTATTATTTGTTTTTAGAACTAATGATTATATAATGTTAAGTGATATCAAACAAGCTTTTTTATCTATTAGGTTAAAAGAAGAGTTTGATAAGAATAAATTTTGTTTCTTTATGGTATAGAAATGATCAGTTGATTACTTTTAGATATAATACTATATTATTTGGGTATACAGCATCTCCATTTATTCTTCATTACATTATGCAACATCATATTGAACAATTTCCCGATGACAAGTGTAAGGAGATTTTGTCCTCTAATTTTTTTGTTGATAACTTGAATATTTAAGGTAATAACTCAGCTGAGCTTGACAAACTTTACCATCAGGCCTATAATTGTATGTATGAAGGTGGCTTCATATTAAGATCTTGGTCCACCAATTGTGAAAGTTTGAGAAAGTGTATGAAAGATGAAAAATTTGTTAGTTGAGCATGAGTGTGTGTTTGAAAAGGTGCTTGGGTATGAATATAAATTGGAGGATGATACTTTGCATGTGTCAGGAGGTAAATTATGGTAATGCCATCACTAAAAGACAGGTACTTTCTGAAACTTCCAAATTGTTTGACCCCCTTGGGTTCACGCTACTTTTAAGTATAAGAGGAAAGTTATTGATGAAAAGTATTTGGTCTGCTAATAAACAATGGGATGAGGAATTACCTGGAGAGATGATATCTGAATGGGAAAAACTTAAACCAGACTTAATACAATTAAGAAATATACCTTTTCCTAGACAAGCATTAAATGAGAGTCAATCTTATGGGTTGAAATGTTTTTTGTGATAGTTCTTCCTTCATGCTATGGGTTTGTAGCTTATAGTTCTAGTAATGTAAAAATCAATTTTTGTTTGCCAAGGCTAAAGTAACACCAACCAACCCCAAGAGATCTTACAGTATTCCTACTCTTGAGTTGCTTGGTGTGAATTTGGCTCTTAAATGTCTAGTTACTATTCTTTATTCATATTTGAAACATAAACATAAGTGTTGATTCTCAGGTGGTGCTAAATTGGATTCTCACTGGAGAAACTAAGGTTAAGGGTAAATATGTAAATAATAGATTAAAAGATGTTTCTACACATATAAATAATATTAAAGCAAAATATAATATTAAGTTTTATTTTCATTATGTGCATACTGATAAAAATCCAGCAGATCTGTTAACCAGAGGTGTTTCATATAAAAAATTCATGGATAATATTAATTTATGGTTACATGGACCCACATGGTTGAGTAAAGATCTAAAAAACTGGCCAAAATATCCATTGTTGTCAGTAGTTCCTGAAATTAATAATTATTTCACTGCTAATCATAATAATGGTAATAAATTCATTAATTCCAATGTTTTGTGTAATAATATAGATAGTAGTGATAATGAAGTCATGAGTCTTAATACTATAAATATTAATTTTCAGCCTAATCATAATGAAATTCTAAATATTCATAAATATTCCAATTTTGATAAAGTTATGAATATTACAAAGTATTTATTTTTTATATTTTGTAATATAAGAAAGGAAGATCCCTATAAAAAGGCTTTGATGTATTGGGTTAAAAGTGTACAGAGTTCTTGTTATTCTAAGGAAATAGAATTTTTAAAATCAGACCCTAAAAGTGGTTATATTCCATTGTTAGTTAACAACTTAAATCTATTTTTAGATAGTGATGGAATTTTGAGATCAAAGGGAAGAATATCTAAATGTACTTATTTTAATTATGATGTTCATAATCCAGTTATTTTATCTAGATTTCATTATTTCACAACCCTTTTGATTTTAAGGTCCCATCAAAAAGTTCAACATCTAGGTGTTGACAGTACTTTGACACATATAAGGAATCAAGGGTATTGGATTCCAAAGGTAGAATTGCAGTAAAAAAGGTTCTCAATTTGTGTAATTTATGTAAAAAGATTAATGTTAGAGCTTTTAAATATCCTAAATATACTGATATCCCAAAGCACCATATGAAATTGGTAATTCCATTCAAATTTATTGGAATTGATTATACTGGACATTTGTTTGTAAAAAATGAAAACACCAACACCACTGATAAAATGTTCATTTTAATTTTTACTTGTCCTTAATATAAGAGCTATACATCTAGAACTAGTTCCAGACATGAGTGTACCAACATTCCTACTTGCATTTCAACGCTTTTGTAATCATTATACCATTCCCAGATTACATATACTCAGATAACGCTCGTACATTTAACAAAGGTGCCAACTTTCTATCTAAAGCTCTAGAGTCTAATGAGTTTAAGAAGGAGTTAAATTCTAATAATATTAAGCATGTAAAAATTCCTTTATTTTCTGCCTGGGCAGGAGCATTTTATGAAAGGCAGATTCGTACTCTTAAATCTTGTATGTATAAAGTTATTGGTCGAGCTAAATTAACATATTTTGAAATGCTCACCACCCTGTCATTTATAAAAAATGCTATAAATTCTAGACCTCTCACTTATAGGTCTGAGTTTAGTGATGTTGAAATTATTACACCAAACTCTTTTTTGCGTTTAAATTGTAATTCTTCCCTAATTTTAAGATGATGATGTTAGGAAAGAGACTAAACAAAAACATTAGAAAACACTCTTGATACACAAGAGGAAATGTTCAATAAATTTAAACAACTTTGGTATGAAGAGTATTTATTAAGTCTTGAGGAGTCTATGAGTAAAATTTATGAATCATCTTGGGACAATATAATTAAAGTAAATGATATTGTATTAATAAAATCTGAAATTAAACCACGTCCCTTCTGGATGTCTGGTAGAGTTTTAGAATTAATAATAGGACATGATAACAAAATACGTTCAGTAAAGGTTAAACAAAGTAATGGACAAATAGCTCATCATTCTATAAATAATCTATATCCTTTGGAAATGTCTTTATCTCATGAGAAGACATCTCCTCAAGAGTTTTCTGTAGATGAAACTGTACCTAAAGGTGATAAAGACAAGTCAGAATTGGTGATTGGTAGACCAAAAAGACAAGCAGCTGTTAAATGTGACAAATTGATAAAATCAAAATTAAATTTAATGTAATATTTGCAGCTTAGCTGCAACTCTCTTTGGGGAGTGTAATAAAATTGTTAAATAATTAAAAGTTAAAAATAATAAAATTATCAATTTATATATTTAAATTCTTTGTTAAATTATTATAAAAAAAATTTTATTGTTAAAAAGAGCGTAATTATAAAAATGACGCACGTGACACATGCGAGGAGTAAGAGAAGTTAATATCGTAAGAATTTAATGAACGAAAGTTCAGTATTTATGTTAAAGCTCAAGTGACAAGTCTTTATGTTAAAGTCAAGGTGATAAGTCTGAAAATTAAAAGTGATAATCTATATGATAAACTACTGCCGGTTGTAAGTTATATTACTGGCTGGTGAATTCATGAACATTGTTAAATATACATTTATTACTAAAAGTGAAAAATATCATAAAATAAGTATTCTAAATAAGACTGTTTATAACAGCTTATACAAGTCAATATTTTAAATTGAAAGTCTTCTTGGATTACATCGTGTTGAGAGTTAAAAACAGAACCTCAATATTTCCTTCTAGCTATTTTAGGTTATCAAACTGGGGTATATTGGCCTTTATACTTGGGTTGTGCCTGGGATGGTTGGGAGGGGGTGAAAACTTAAAGGTAAGAGGATTTTCAGTTGTAAATATTGAACTATAGTTAATAATAATAGAAATTCATTAATATATATATATATATATATATATATATATATATATATATATATATATATATATATATATATATATATATATATATATATATATATATATATATATATATATATATATATATATATATATATATATATATATATATATATATATATATGGGATAGGGCGTGGATACATGGTCAGAGGTGTAATCAGTACAATTTAAAAAAGAATTGTCTACCTATCTATAATCTATAAGTAGGTTAGCTCCCTATATTATATTCAGATATTTCATTAGAAAAAATCTTTAAACTAAAAACAGAGAACCAGAACATTGTTATACATCATTTACTCCAAGAAAAAAAAGTAAAAATTTATAAATAGATTCAAAATTTAGTTGTAAATAGAGTTGAAATTCCATTATTATTATTATTATTATTATTATTATTATTATTATTATTATTATTATTATTTGATATTGTGGTAAAACTAAAAAAAGAAAAAAATTTAATACCAATAATAAGAATTAAAACCAAATCTTACTTTTATAACAGAAGCAATGTTTCCATCACATTGAATTTTAATAAAGTCATCAACTTCAATAACTGATTTATCTTTATCGTACTCCAATTTCTGACTAAAGAGTAAAAGTGGATAATTAGAAATTTCTGTCGTATCATACAAATAAACCTGTTGGAAAAAAAAACTTCATTAAAATTTAGTTTTTTATAATTAATCATAATAAGAAGGAAAATAATATTAGAATAAATACATTTGCTTAATGTTGTATACTTTAGGAATGTAAATTTTATATACTGTAATATTTTTTAAATAACTGATGAGTTTTTATCCATTTTGTATTGAAATAAATCATGATGATATACAAGAATTTATATATCTATTTGAAATTATTTAGGCATTTGCTCCCAAAAACCCAAGTTTTATTCTTAAATTTTCAAATTGTTTGCTTATGAATATTGTTGTTGGTTTTAATATTAAGAACTAACCTTCGAAGTTTTAATTTTTTCCCAATAGACAAGCCAAGAATGAGCGTAGTTCCTCTCTTTTTCATTAACAGATTTCGGGTGTATGACAGCAATCTTGTCATATCAGACAGCATAATCTTGCCCATCATTCCCTTTCTCTTCCCGCCATACTTCTTCACGATTCGTGCTACGTTTGGATAGAGACCTGCTGCTATAATAGCTTTTACAAGAGTAATATTGTCAGAATTTCGATTCACATCTGGATGTTCCGGATCACTAGTACTGATAAGCTGACTATCTTTTAGAAACCTTCGTAAACTGCACTCTCATATCTTCTGAAAAAAAGTTTTCAATAAACATGCTTAACATTTTAAAGGTAACAATTAATTATTTAGCAAATTATCTAATAATAAAGATTAGTAATTATCTTAGACAATATAAATTAACATTTGCTGTTTATACATTAATTACTGAATCCATCATGACTTTGCAAGATATTTTGCAAATTTTAAAAAATTACTCGTTATGAAAATCATTCATTACCTAAATATTTTTAATAGCCCATACTTAGTCCCACATTTTCTTGATGTGAACTGGGAATAGAATGTCATAAAAAGTAAAAATGATTGTGAGACTCTTGTAATAGAAACCAAAAAGAAAAAAAGTGGAAAAATATAAATTGTTCTTTGATGGGCATCACTTTGAACAATAATTCTAAAGAAACAGGCAAAGGGATTTTGGTATTTAAATAAAAGAACGATGAGAAGAAGGAAAGAAAATGAAAATTGACATACATTTAAGTAAAGATTTTAAATTCTATCGATAAGACGCCAATGACTCACGTGGAATACAAGAGGTTTAGTTTACCAATTGTTTTATTATTATTGCAAGCAAGCTCTTCAATTTATCTAGCTTAAACTATGATTAAAGTTTGACGTAACTAATAAGTTTAAACTTTTTATCCTATAATAAATGATAGGAATGTTTTAAAGAACTAACCTGAGTTGCTTGAGAATACCACCTGATAAATAATTCTCTCTCGTAAATTGATAAGCTTTTACGCCACCTTCTGACTGCCATCCATCAAATATATTAACCATCATCAAATGATCACTTTTTGTACCTTCAGACCATCTCAAACGACATTCATCAACAGCTTTTTCCTTTCCCTGCAATACGTTAACATTTGAAGCCCTAACTTTCGTTAACTAATGACAATGTAATAGAATAAAACTTATGCATTTACAAAGCTATTTAAAAAGAAAATACAAAAAAATGATTAACTCATACCAAATAAAACTCACTAAGGGAATAACAAACGGTTCTTTGAAAGACAACGAAGCTGCTACAGTCAAAATAGGAGAAAGACAGGAGAAAATGGAACCCATGAGGATCATTTTTCCTGTCAAAGGATCCATCGGAAGTCGAGCCAAATGAAATCCTAACGGAGTCAGATTCTCTTTAGCATCAAGAGCACTTATAGCTTCAAGCATCTGAAAAGCAAAATTTGTTCCATTCTTTTAAGATTTCAATTATCAGGTAAGGTTTCATAATTTGTATCAAATAATTTTATTTTCACACACAGGGCGAGTAAGAGAAACGTAACTAGGATGAGAGATTGAGAAACTTTTTTTTTAGATTAGTTGGAGGCAAGTAGTTATGAGAAATGGCCAAAAACTTGGAAAATTCTCCTACGGTGGAATTAGTAAACAAACGTTTCAGCCAAGAATTCAACTTTGACAAAAAGTAAGACAGCTGTAGAGCTGTTAGAAGAAACATAAGAGAGAAAGAGGAAGAAACAGTCAAAAATTATCTTTATTGCAGGGAAAAAAAGATATAAAAAATTCTGTATAGAGAGAAAGGAGTTTTTGGTAAGGTAGAGTGTAGATTTTTCACGATGCAGAGATGAAATATAAGTAGCATGAATTTCGGGAGTCTGACGACATAGAAATTTTGTAGCACCCCAACCACAAATAGCCCGATAACAAGCAGAATTAAATCAAAATTAATTAGATTTACTTGAAGGAAAAAATATGGAATGTACATCTCTCCACACTGGAGAACAATTTATGTTATTTGTTCTACACGCTCAAAAACACACAACGTTTAAAAAATAGTTATATTTTGGTGAAGTTTTCGTTTATAATTAATTAATATCTTAATAGATGAAAAGTTAATATTCTGAGTCACTAATTAAAATTATAATAAAAATTAGTAAATAATAGTAAACTTAATTATTATTTTATGTATAAATAGAATTGAAAATAATACTAATATTTGAAAATAGTCAATCAAGAAATGGTTCTTTATCTCCTCCTATGAAGCCCCATAATAGATTATATTCATTTCATTTGGTTTTGTAATTTAGATATCTTGAGCAAAAGCAAAGCCAAAAGCAAAGTTCTATTCACAAAGTAATAAAAGTAAACTTATATTATGTTCCGTTTGAGACCTTTACTTTGAAAAACAAAAGAAACATTCAAAATAATTTTATTTTCACGATTGTGTTGGTGAACGTTTACTAAATATGAACACTCTACATACTAAGCTTCGTCTTGTGTCTCCTCTTTTATGAAATCTCCCACCATATAAATTGGACCAATATAATGGTACTTCCTCTTTCTATAATGCTCTGAGTATCCTAACTGATCATTAATACATACATTTTTGAATTACTTTTAGCCAACATTTAAATTTAAATTTACAAAATTTGAAATAGTACATTTAAATACATAAAACGAGAAATTTACCTTGATTGAAACATCGATTACGTCTTCATCAGGAGGATCCAAAATTTTCCCAAGGAAATTCTTGGTTAAACCAAGTTGCAGAACTTTCAAATGCAAAATCACTTCCTCCATTCGAGTTCGTTTTATTTCGGGCAACTGAAATTCATTTAGAAGTTTTTCTCTTCCTCTTGAGAACAAATGATAGCAAATACCCTCTTGAACCCTTAAAAAAAAAAAAATAATAATAATAATATTGAAGGAAAAAGTTGTTTGGAACTACTACGACAACTGAAAAAGAGAATGATTGGGGCAATATTAAAATATAATTTATTTAAAATGTTCAGGAAAAGTGAACCCTTCCATTTTCTCATTTGAAAAAAGGAAAAAAATATTACGATTATTGGAATTTAATCCCATTGATAAAAGGAAATAAGCTTTATACCTTCCTGCCCTTCCTCTTCTTTGCCTCGCATTGGCAAGGGCAACGAACTCTGGAAGTAACGTCGATATATTACTAATTTTGTCGTAATTTTTCATTTTTATATAACCTGAATCAATAACATAAACAATATCGTCTATTGTAATACTTGTCTCTGCAATATTAGTTGCCAGTATGATCTTGCGAACTCCTACAAATAAATAAAACAATTTTAGTATACAATTAGAAATAAAAAATTATTATATTAAATAATTTCATCAGAATATGATAGTTTAAGTATTTTTATAGATATTAAAATATATTTTATATAAATGAATCAAATTTTTAGCCTACCATCTGGGGGACGATTAAACACTTCCTTCTGATTCACGGTTGGCATCATAGAGTGCAATGGAATGATTAAATATTTACCTAATAGGAAAAAAAATGAAGTTGTATATCATACATTGGGATGGGCCGGATATCAGATATCCAGCGAAAATTATCGTGTATTCCTCTAAATTCACATTAATTGCTTATTTTAAATAGGATATATATATATAATATATATATATATATATATATATATATATATATATTATATATATATATATATATATATATATATATATATATATATATATATATATATATATATATATAATATATATATATATATATATATATATATATATATATATATATATATATATATATATATATATATATATATATCACAACCTTTCCCACAATCGTGGGGTGTTGACTACCTCAAGCCACAACCGTTACCAACACTCGCCCTCTCACTATTCTTTTTCACTCAATACTGTCCTCTGTCAACCGAATACCCTCCTCCCTGCTCAACCCTTTATCCTTCAATAACTCTTTGACCCCTACCTCTCACACCTTACACTTCCGATATAAACAGCTTTTTAGCCAGTCTCCATTCATTCATACTACAAACATGCCCAAACAACCTCAACATGTTTTGTTTTGCTCTTCATGCACACATCTCCTTTATTCTAACATTCCTGACTCTATCCCTTCTACCAACACCATATATCGCTCTCAGACCCCTCATTTCAAAAACATCAACCTTTTTTCTCTTCGCATTCAAATTCCACACCTCACTCCCATACATATCCACCGGTATACAACATCCCTCAAACATTTTCTTCTCCATCCCTCTTGACAACCTTCTCTTCCAAATATCCCTCAACCCTCCCAACAAATGATCCCTTATTTTATTCTAAACCCTTCTTCATCTCCTTCACTACTATCCTCCATACTCCCCCCAAAATTCACACCCAGATATTTAAATGAGTTAACCCACTCCAATTCTCTCTCCCTGCATTGATTTGCAGTTCGTTTCCCCCGCCTACATCCCTCTCCCCTTCCTCCCCATTTTTCAACCATAACACTTTACTCATTCCTGCGTTCATTCTTAAGCCTAACTCATCACAATCTTTTGCAAACTCTTCCACCAATATCTTTAAACCACTTTGTGCTTCAGACAAAAGTACAATGTCATTCACATACAATAACACATTCGCATCCCATTTATCAATGTTGATTCCTCATTCTCGCCAGTTTACCTTTCCGTTCCATCAATCTATCTCACCACTTCATCTATAGTTAAATAACCTTAGAGACATTACATAACCTTGTCTCAATCCATTGTTCATCTCAAAAAACTGTTTTCATTCTATTTACTCTCTCACACGCTCTAATATATATATATATATATATATATATATATATATATATATATATATATATATATATATATATATATATATATATATATATATATATATATATATATATATAATATATATATATATATATATATATATATATATATATATATTGTTAGAGAATTTAGAACTTTAATTTGATGTTTGTAATTATATAATTTAAATAATATTTAGAATTCATATAAATCTATATTCATATTTATTCAACATGAATAGCCAAAGGACCTGCTATATATGATAGTGTTATAAAAGATGGAATAACGATAGAACATACTGTATATATTTTAATAATTTTAAAATTTTAGTTCTTGCAATTAAGAATTTTATTTTTACAGGATATTCGGATAGCAACAGGATACCTGGTTCGTCCCTAATCATAAACGGTTTTAAAATAACAAAGACAAGAAAATAATGTTTTTACTTCGACGTTGTATTATAGTAAAAATAAAATGTACAACTAACACTACTACTACTACTACTAATAATAATAATAATAATTTTTTACTAGATTTTTTGCAAAGAGTGAGAAATTATGTTATATTTCAGAAGAATATTGTAAACTTAAAGTCTGTTATACCCAAAAAAATACATTTAAAAACTACATATTTATTTATTTTGTTTTAATATAATTCGTACCTCATAGGTACTGACCTATTACAGGAGGGGAGTTCTATAAGAATATTCGCATGAAGAACAGAGCCTTGGACTTTCGTCACGTATTTAAATTAACATAATATTTATTTGAGCTATTGAAGTAGTTTAAATATTTATTTTAAGTATTTTTGTACAGTGCTCACCAATCACACAACGTTTCAAAAAAAATAATAATAATAATAATAAAATTTAAATAAATATACAGATTTAAGATCTTACCTTCTCCAAAGAAAGGTTCATTCTTAAGCATTTTGTCCAACTTTGAAATTTGTTCCCAGCCAGGCAAGAAAACTAAAACGGCGCCTGGAGGTTCCTGGGCAATATACAAAAGCAGGGACATTATAAGATCTACATTCAGGAGCTCACTACATCTCTTTCTTAACTCCATTGTTACATTTGAAGGATACGTGCCATCATTTTGTAAGCTCCTGAAATATAACCATTGTTAAAAATGCTAAAAATACAATAAACGTAATTATTAAACTCATTGTGAAACGGTAGAAATCAGCAATTTCTGTTCCAGTTTTGTCACAATTCTAACCCAATTACAGTCGAGTTAAATGAATATTAATAAATACAATAGAAGGAATTAAATATAAGAAAAGTGACAATTAGATTTCATGAAGTTTTAGATAACCTTTCGTAATATAAAATAAATATAAAAGTAGTTTTGATATTATTTAAGGTATCACAGATTTTTTCTTTAATATTTCCAAAGCTTATTTTTAAACTGTCTAAGTTTAGATACTATAAACTTGCTCTATATTTTCTAGTAGATTTCTTTTGAATTTTGTTCTGACTACATGATCTCTCTCAACTCTAATCAAAGTAACTAACTTATTTCCTTCGCTTTCGTCCTGCTCTCAAAGACACTTACTCCAATATATTCTGAATCCTGTACTGAAAAACATGTATCAAAACAGGCAATATTTGTTAACTCAGGTATTTTTCGTATAGATGTTGTGTAATTTATAAACATACATGACTAAAAATGAAAAACAAAATTAAACAATTTCATTCGGCTGAAAGTGACACTTTTCCCTCAAGTTTTCTATTCAAACTCGACAATGCGCTTAATCATATAAAGTTTATAGTCTTTCTTCTTAATAATAAACAAATATTTTAAAAGATACATGCGTATACCTAACATAAGGCAGAATGTGGGATTCGAACTCCTCCTTTTCCTTGTCCATTTTGTGACGTTGTGAGGCACGATATTTTACCTTATCAGGTGGAAACAGAAATCTAGAAGAAAAAAAAAAAATTTTAAACTACATATTTAAACTAACATGAAACTTAATGAAGAAAAAATACATGTTAATAAATCTTTTAATTTCACAAAACTACATATATGGAAAATATAGAAATATTTTTTTTTATCTCAATTTTACTCAAAAACTTCGTGACTCTTCAATTCCACCCAAAACTTTGTTTCCGGCTCTGAGGCCCTGTTATGATGACTGTCTCTTTGAAGTGTGAGTACCAAGACTATTGTTAATAACACCCTAACAAAAACTTTAATTTATTACAGGCTTTTCTATAAGAGACAAATACCCAAAGTCCGAAGACGCAGGTTCAAAGCACTAAATATGATAAAAAAAACTAAGCTAAAACCATGAATAAAGGATTTAAACATCCTCGCTTTAAAGCACAAATCAGAATTTTATACTCAAGAGCTTATAATAGGTTTGAATGTACATGAAATTCTTTATATTTCTGTCCCCTCTCCCACACTTTTGCTAAGGGTTTACTCGTAAAAGGTAGTTGGTGATATTGTTACACATTAAATTGCCTACCTTGTAAATTGAAGAACATCTTCGAGATAATATTCTTGAACATTAAATGTGAATCCAGGAATGTGGACCATTGGACAGTTATTAAAATATTCTGAAAATTTCTCTGCATTCAAAGTAGCACTCATTAACACCACTTTCAGATCGGGTCTCTGTTTAATTTAACAAAATAAGTTTATTTTAGTCAAAATCCTCAATAATAAATTCAATAAAAGCTTCAAAACATTTCAACTTTTATTGTAAAATATCCAAAATTTTCACACATGCAAGTTAATGAATTAATTTATCTTTTATCCTATTTTATAATATTTATTACAGTTAAAGTCATCCCATTTCTCTTGACAAGGTTAAATAACTTTAAATTTAAATTAAAAAATCTTCAGATATATTATATATAAGAAAAATTTTAATTATTCTTTTTCACACTGAAATTTTTGCGAAATCAAATGAAACATTTTGTTAGTATTCAAGACTGTCAATATAAAATTAATAAGTATGAAATGTTTTAAGTTAATATAAGAGAGCATTTGAAAATCTTAATTCTCTGTACTGAAAATTTTAACCAACTGACAAAAACTAACATTATTAAAATAAAAAATAAATCCTAGTCACTCTGGTCATTACATACAATTAGAAATTTTTAACATATTAGAAAATAAAATGACTCTTACCAGAGGCAATATATCTCTTGCGATACAAATTAAGAAATCAGAGAGAGAATCTCTTTCGTGGATTTCGTCCAAAATAAGGTGCGAAACTGAGGATAAAACTGAATCTGACTGAAGCCACTGGAGGATAATTCCAGTGGTGCAATACAAGATTGAACCTCGATCCCGTGGTAAGACTCTGAACAAAACATACGGTACAAATTAAAATAAAATACCTCTTTTGTTATAATAAACTTACAAGTAATGCACACTCAAAATGACATAAGGGCAAACTTACGACTCCAGTCGAATTTGATAACCAACACTATGACCCAATTTTTCTGCTCTTTCTTCAGCAACTCTTTCCGCAACTGTAATGGCTGAGATTCTACGAGGCTGAGTACAAACAATACGACAGGTTGATCCATTTTTTTCCCTAATAATATCATCTAAAATGTACTGAGCAACTTGGGTAGTTTTTCCACAACCTAAAAAATAAAATAAAAGTTTTATTAAAGAAAACCACAACTACAACTTCCTTAATCATGAGGTAAATGTGCAAAACGAATGGTCATATAATAATAAGTGTTTAGTATCATTGTAAAAGTGTAAATAAATGGCTTTATTTATTTATTTTTTTTTTTTTTTTTTTTTTTTTTTTTTTTTTTTTTTTCCTAAAGATGTATTTGAGTTTCAACAGGTCATGAGCAATGGGTACATATTTTGATTAAGAATAATTATTAGATGCATATATGAACACATTTTTTTTCAGATCACCACCACTCACGGGCAGAGCCCACAGAACAGAGTGGCTGGAAAGGAGACACCATAATGGGATAGCCTGGGGTTTCCAGCATCCACACAAAATTCGTGCGAAAGCAGGGCACCCCTTGTGGAACGAGGACGATGCAACGGTGGAGGAATGCGAGAGGTTAATTCCCTCGAGCACCTGCCACTGTAGTATCTATAGAAAAGAGATAGTGCGCCAACATCACGTCACAGAGATAGGGGGTTAAGAGTGTTTGAAAGTAGGGGACAGCTTATTAATCTTTTAGCTTTACTTCACCCTATCCGGAAGAGTGGAGTAGCCGGAGCCCTCCCGAAATGTGAAATCAATACTCCATACAAGGGCGAATAAGACCCTTATATAATTAGAGTAACTGCTCAGAAGAAAAATATTCTCTCAACCTGAATAGTATTCCCAGCTTCATCGAGTAATTTATAAATATTATAGATGAATCTCATAATAAACGCAAAACACCAGAAAATTCCAAAAATGTGCTTGCAAATAAGCTATAAATAGGCTGTTTTTGGATATTTTTTTTTAGGTGCAAGCCATAATATACCGTTAATGTACAATAAGCATATTAAGGATATAAGAATATATTACCTATGAAGTATATAAAAAAGTGAATAAGCCAATTAAGACAAGACTGATAAATGTTCAAGGAGTGTCCATACTGTAAAAAATTTTTGGCAGCTGCCAGATGTGCTTAGACATTCATGCAAATGTGATAAAAAAAAAAAATTTAAATCACTATAAATAAATAAGAATTTCAAATAAGTACTACTTTTTTTCTATCCTAAAACAATAGTTAGACCAAAATTCAATTATTACATATTCAAAGGGATTCTACATATTTATTACCATATATAAAAGTTAAACTATTTTATACAGTAATATTTTGATGTAAAATAGAAAAAAAAAGAAAATCATCCTATCATCCAAAATTGCTAAATATAATAGCAGAAATATTATAATTTTATTTGCATCAGAAAGAGTTCTATAACACCTCTACCGTGGCACAAACGGTAGAGCGACTGACTCACGTACTTCAAGGACTCCGGTTTGATCCCACTTGCGGATACAAGGTACATACTACCTAGATAAGTTTCTCTTCTCAAATAGGGCAATGCCCGTGAGATGTGAACAGTTTTAGTAGTAGTAGTAGTAGTAGTAGTAGTAGTAGTAGTAGTAGTAGTAGTAATAATAATAATAATAATAATAATAATAGAATATATTGCTAAAACCGAACCTCTTTATTCTTTCATTGTTGTGCGTGTGTGTATGGGGTGGGGGGTGTCATTGCCTACCCCAATAGACTTTTGGCCAAAGGAAAATGAGTTTTATGTTTTCTTTAAAAAGTGGTTACTTACATAGAAATTTTAAGACACATAGGGGAGTGCTTTCGAATCTAGATGGGCGGATCTCTGAACAAGCAGCAAGTTGAAATGCAATGCCAAATTAATATGTTGAAAAGCATGAACTAATATAAATGTTGGCTCTGTGCTTGGTGGTGTATGAGTACTGAAAGTGGGGTAATAATAAACCTTTTTCTATTAATTAATTAATTTAAAACTCTCAAGCTAAAGAAACTTTTTAATGTATATTTCGGTAACTGGTTTTGAGGTTCAACTTCTTTTGAATATTTCAGAATGAAACCAAGATTGAAAGGCAAACCACGAGCATTTGGCTGGTGGCGAATACTCGCTAGACTCTTTGTGCCACCGTAAATTCTTTGGAATATATATATATATATATATATATATATATATATATATATATATATATATATATATATATATATATATATATATATATATATATATATATATATATATATATATATATATATTTATATATATATATATTATGGGATGGGCCGGATATCCGGCCTTTATTGGACCGGAATCCATCTATCCAACCGGATATCCGGTAAAAATGTGAGAGAGAGAGAGATTGATTGATTTTCATCAGATTAACAGACCTTCACACTATTCCTAACCTCCGCCAGAGTTTTCGTGTAGAGAACACCATCCCTAGAATATGATCTGGACTACCTTTTGCAGACCCAATTATCACCATGCACGATAATGTAAATGCCAAAGGTTATTTACGAATTTTAAGTAACAAGTTTCATCCAATTTAACAAAAAGTTTTTTTTGAAGGTAGTGCAATTTATCAAGATAATAAGGCTCCAATTCATCCTGCTTATGTTATTCAATCATGGTTTGATGAACATGCAGATTAGCTTTCATATCTTTCCTTGCCTCCGAAATCGCAAAACCTTTATAAAAGAGCCCCTATGGTCAATACTGAAGAATTGGATTCGAGATCGCTATCCATTATCAGCATTCCTACTGGAATTTCGTCTACTTTTAATGAGGAATTGTATAACATCTCATTACGCACCATCCAGGACTGACATTTGTCAATTTCTAGAAGAATTCATGCGATTATGAAAGTAAAATTTGGACCCACACCATATTAAGAAATAAATCCATTTATTTACAAAGTGTAACAATCGAGGTGCACTAATTCAGCGTATACTGAAAGTTGTAGCTCACATAAAAGAAAAATAAAACGAACATAGAAGCAACAAATGCTGTTAGCAGACAGGCCAGAAAATATATAGAGGTCCATGGTGGTACCTTTGAAAATTTAGTGTTTAATAACTAAACTGTTTCAAATAAACTTGTTTGCTTGCTTGATCATATATATATATATATATATATATATTATATATATATATATATATATATATATATATATATATATATATATATATATATATATATATATATATATATATATATATATATATATATATAGCAATTAATGCAAATTTAAATTAATATCCGGATATTAGGTTGCATATTGAAAACCAGGTATCCGAAATTAAACTTTTTGAAAATTGCTGGATATCCAGTATCCAGTTATCTGGCAAATTTGCGATCTGGCCCATTCATATATATATATATATATATATATATATATATATATATATATATATATATATATATATATATATATATATATATATATATATATATATATATATATATATATATATATATATATATATATATATATATATATATGCTGGAGGCAGTACAGCGAAGAGCAACAAGAATGATTTTTTAAGATGAGCTCAAAGAATTGAGGACGTTTTCCGTAAATAGATTTCTAAGAGGAACTATGATTCATGGTTTTCAAAATGTTGTCGCCAACAGACGATGTAGATGAGATTAAATTCTTTTCATTAGAACACAGTGGAATCCCATCTGTATGTGGGAAAATATTTTTTTCAGAAGCAGAGCAATTAATTTTTGAAATGATTTATCATTAAGATATTGATGATAATATCTCTCTTTCAACCTTTACGACGGACTAATCTTTTTAAAAGCTGTGTATCATGGTTTTGACAATCCTTTACTGTATTAGTGATTCTGCATGTCAGCTTAGCTAATATTTGTTCATTGTTTGGCTTATTAAAACTGCATGTATAATACTGTAATTAAGTTGATTATTTGCATGAAGAGAATTGAAATATGGGATGAGCCATTCATAGCGAATGGCAACTTTAGCATTTGTTGACTGTCGTAAACACTATATATATATATATATATATATATATATATATATATATATATATATATATATATATATATATATATATATATATATATATATATATATATATATATATATATATATATATATATATATATATGATATTATTAGCCCAATAAAATGATAAAAACGAATATTAAATGATAATTTTCTTTAAAAAAAAATACCTGTTTCTCCACTAAGAACCACCACTTGATTCTCGCGAATCAGTTTCAACACCTCTTCTCTTTTGTTGTAACAAGGAAGACGTTTGCGGAAATTCAACATTTTCTGATATCTGATAATATATAAATTGAATAGTTCGGATTTATTTATTTGTACATTTACTTAAGAAATAATAAATTGTCATTAATTTAAAAATAAGCTGAATTAATTTCTTGCATCCTAAGAAAAAGATGGATGAAGTAAAATAATAACTCTGAAATCCTAAACTACTTCCTCTCTTTGAGAAACAAAATAGTAACACCTTTACTGATAAGAGGTGAATGGAATAGTAGAGATAGCAAAGGAATAGTATAGCGATAAATATAGAGAGAGTGACGCAACAATTCGAGAGTCAAAAAGAGACTGGAGAAAATTAATGAGGGCGGAAGAGTTGATTAAAAATAATGCCCTAGACTCCACCTTTTCAAGGATTTGTGAGCCGTTCTCCATACAAGGGCAAACAGAACTCCTATACAGAGCAAGCATCTGGGGTGGTGTTAAGAAATTACGAAGGCGCCTTAGAACACCCAACCTTTCAGAAGTTTGTTTAGAAAGAGAAGTAATGTGATCTTTCCAAGAAAGATCACGAGAAAAAGAAACACTGATAATATAAAGAGGAGAAAAAAGTTTGAGGTGTCTGGAAAATTTTTTCGAGCGGAGTGAGATAGAGGAATTGTTTTTTTTATTCATTGAAAACAACAATGTTTTCTCTTCTTGAACTTGAAATACGAGAAAGATCAAAAGTTAGTTGCTCCAGGGGTACCATTCAAGCTTCAATTAACTGCTGTTGGGAGGGGGTGTCTTTCAAACAGAAAGGAGTAATGAGGGTGGAGTCATAACCATAGGAGTGGATAGGTGATGAAGTAATAGAGAGGAGGTCATTAATGAAAAGTTGAAAAAGTGTTGGAGATAGGGATAGTGTGTTTTCGAAGAAGATATCTTAGATTTGAGGAAGAACGTTTCGAGTGGAGTGAGATGGAGGAATTGAGTTTTTGAGGCATTGAAAATGACCATGTTTTCTCTTCTCCAATTTGAAATACGAAAAAGATCAGAAGTTGAGAGGTGGTTTCTTTCAAACAGAAAGGAATAATGAAAGTAGAGTCATCACTATAGGAGCAGATAGAAGATGAAGTAACAGAGAGAGAAGGTCACTAATAGAGATAGGACAGAACTCTGAGGAACACTAATATTAATAGATTTAAAGGATGAACGGTGGTTGTTTATAACAGTTGCTACAGAACGACCAGAAAGAAAATTAGAGAAAAGATCACAGAGAGGATAGATACCTAAAGAAGGAAGTTTAGAAATCCAAGCTTTGTGCCAGACTCTATCGAAGGCTTACGAGATGTCCAGCGCGACTGCAAAGGATTCACCGAAATCTCGAAGAGATGAGGATCAAGAGTCAGAAAGAAGGGAAAGAAGATCACCAGTAGAGCATTTCTTACGAAAGTCATACTGGCGATCAGAGATAAGATTAGAAGAATTGAGATGCTTCTGAATCTTCCTGTTAATGATAGATTCGAAAATTTTATAAGAAGTCAAAGAAATGGGATGGTAGTTGGAGGGTTGAGAGGGATGCCCCTTTTTCGGCACAAGCTGAATGAGAGGACATTTCAAGCAAGAAGGAAAGACTGAAGTCCAAAGACAGAGATGAAATAGTTTACCAAGGTAGGTGCAAGCTCAGAAGCACAAGTTTTGAGAATCACAGAAGGGATAACATCAGGAATGTACGCCTTCTTAGTATTAAGCTCAGAGAGCGGAAATTATGTCTTTAGAAATTATAATTCAGGCATAAATGGTTTGAGGTTGTTCAAGGAGGAGGAATCGGACCGAAATAGTCTTCTAAAGTTGAATTAGGGGGAAAAGTTTGAGAGAAGTTCTACTTTAGAAGAAGGCAAAACAGCAGTTGTACCGTCGATGGTACTAGAGCAGAAAAAGAGGAAGAAGTTAATAGTACACATTTTTTTCAAAACGCCAGAAAGGACGTGAGGATGAGGGACCAGAAAGATTACTGTATTTTCTAAGGAGAAAAGAGTTTTCGGACCTATGGAGAATAAATTTTGCACGATTCCGGGATGTAATAAAAGTTGCATGAGTTTCTGGATTTTGAAAACGACGGTAATCTCTAAAGGCAATATTCCACCTTGAAAAGAGCTCTGAAAGTGAATGGCGTCGTTCTGTATATTAAAAAAAAAAAAAAAAAAAAAAAAAAAAAACGAGAAGAGGAGTTAAACCAAGGTTTGTTGGGGTTCGAATAAGGGAAATAATATGAAATGTATGTCTCCATGCCAAAGAGAATGCCCTCGGTAATACGTTCTGCACACTCCAAGGAACCCCTCCCAAGGAATCAATAATCATTCTATGAGAAATCAAAAACTTCCTCGCAGTAGGCAGGGGTCTTTCCTGCTGAAGACCCGAAAAGATAGAAGAAGATACAGAGATAAGAAGGTGATAGTAGGAGGAACCCAAAGGTTGATATAGTTTAACATTATAAGGAGAAGGATTAAAAGTTAGAAAAAGGTCATCAGAGTTGGGTTCATCTCCAAGACGATCAGGGATACGAATAGGGAGCTATACCAACTTCTCAAGGTCGTTTTGGATAGCGAAATGGAAGACACTTTCACCAGCTGTCTCATGAGACCTAGAAGCAAGCCATTGGCGGGGATGAACATTGAAATAAACTAACATGATAATTTCTGAGAAAGAAGAGAAGAGAGAATGTGCTCTATTTTGGAGTTTAGATAGTCCAAGAATTTAGGATAGTCAGTAAATTACGAGATAAATAAACAGAACAATTGAATTTAGTCGTAGAATAGCAAGAGAGCCTAATCCACAAGGTGGAAAATTAGAAAGACTCCAAATTAGAGACACGAGAACAAACACCGTTTCGTACGTAGCACAATAACTGCCTTTGGCTGAAAATTGAGGATAGAGACAATAGGAGGAAACATAAAAGGGGTTTGCAATCAGAATGCTCAAACACCTGAATATATATATATATATATATATATATATATATATATATATATATATATATATATATATATATATATATATATATATATATATATATATATATATATATATATATATATATATATATATATAATAAAATAGTGGTTGCTCTTCTTCATTAGGAAAGTTTCAATTCTAAAATATAAGGTTTGAAAGAAAAATTTTTTTATATATAATAGTAACCTTTCATCGTTTTCCTTCTCTTCAAGTTCTTCAAAATATTTTCTGTCTATTTCAGGACTTCTTTTTGATTCCATTGAAAATTCTTTCTTTTTGTTAATACCCAAATCTGAAAGCTTCAAATTAAATCAAAATCAAGCAATAAACCAATCAATCAATCAAGCCCAATGTTCACGATTGAATATATATATATATATATATATATATATATATATATATATATATATATATATATATATATATATATATATATATATATATATATATATATATATATATATATATATATATTATATATATATATATATATATATATATATATATATATATATATATATATATATATATTAGTGATGGCATCCTCATAAAAATTAACATACCGCATTTTCGAAAATTTAACATCCGCATCCGCACTTTCGAAAATTCAACATCCGCATCTGCACTTTCGAAAATTCAACATCCGCATCCGCACTTTCGAAAATTCAACATCCGCATCCTCACTTCTCCAAAATTCGACATCCGCATCCGAATCCGCAAATTAGAAAATATGACATCCGATCCATCACTAAATATATATATATATATATATATATATATATATATATATATATATATATATATATATATATATATATATATATATATATATATATATATATATATATATATATATATATATATATATATATATATATATATATAATTCTAAAGACCTCTTTTCTGCTCCCTCAAAACTTAGCACTAGGAAGGCGTACGGTTCTAATGGTATCCTTCTTGTAGTTCTCAAAACTTATGCTTCAGAGCTTGCACCCTTCCTTGGTAAACTATTTCGTCTATTTCTTTCTACTTCAACTTTCCCTTCTTACTGGAAACGTGAGCTCATTCAGCCTATGCCGAAAAGGGGGACCCCTCTCAACCCTCTAAATATCGTCTCAAATTTCTTTAACCAATATTGCTATGAACAATTGCTATGAACAATCCACAATGAAAGAATAAGGGAGATGTATAAATGGAAGAAGGGTGTAATTGATAGAGAGGAGGAGGGTATGCTAAAATGGTTTGGACTTACGTGTAGAATGAATGAAGACAGAATGGTGGGCAAGGTACTTAGATCCAATGTGGATAGGAGTAGGGGGAAGGGAAGGCCGAAGTGGAAATGGATGGATGGAGTGAGAAAGATTTTGATGAAAGTAATTTGAGTTTAGAAGAGGGTAGAAGATTTGTGGAGACAGAGAGAGATGGAGGGCGGTGGTGAAAGGGGTTGAAAGGTAAGAATAGGTATGTTTGTAAGGGAATTGTGGCAGGCACCACCCCACGAAAGTGGGATAGGTGATAATGAAATATATATATATATATATATATATATATATATATATATATATATATATATATATATATATATATTATATATATATATATATATATATATATATATATATATATATATATATATATATATAGTGATGGCATACGCATTCGCATATTCATCAAAATTAACATCCGCATCCGCATCCGCACTTTTCGAAAATTCAACATCCGCATCCGAACTTTCTAAAATTCAACATCCGCATCCGCACTTTCGAAAATTCAACATCCGCATCCGCACTTCTCCAAAATTCGACATCCGCATCCGCAAATTAGGAAAAATGACATCCGATCCATCACTAATATATATATATATATATATATATATATATATATATATATATATATATATATATATATATATATATATATATATATATATATATATATATATATATATATATATATATATATATATATATATATATATATATATATTATTAATATATTAAATTTTTGCAACATTGGAAGTAACACACTACATTAGGCTAAGGATGAATAGAATACGTTCAAAGCAATGCATATATAATTAAGTAAATAATGAAAATTATGTTATATGTGTACAATATAACAGTTTTATAGTTTAACTGAATTTGTAAGCTGAAAAAAACTTTATTCCTTTCTTGTTTCTAAATGGACAAGGGAGGTGAGAAGTATTTCACGCCACTCCAGTTGCTTGTTCTCTATAGGTGTGTTGTTCGCCCCTGTATGGAGTATGCTTGGCACATCTGGGGTGGTTCCACTCATACAGCTCTCATTGAGGAGGAGGAGTCTAGGGCTTTTCGTCTCATCAACTCTCCTGCTCTTACTAACTCTCAAGAATCTCTTTCCGTCTGTCAAATTGTTGCATCACTCTCTTTCTACTATCGCTATTACAACGAACACTGCTCTTCGGAACTCCCTATTCGCATACCTCCCCATTGAGAAGAGCTTGTGCAGCATGCCTTTCTACACAGTCCCATCCATTCTATTTCCAACTCTCAGACCCCAGACTTAACCGCTATGCTCAATCTTACATATACTCTACTGGTAAAGTTTGGAACACACTCCCTTTATCTGTTTTCCGAACTTCTTTGATTGCACACTTTCAAATGCCGTGTATCTGGCCATGCCGGACTCCATCGACCAGATAGGTTATTTTCCAACAATTTGGTAGGCCTCCGGCCTTTGCCCACCAGAGGAGATATAAAATTTTTTTTTTAAAATAAATATATATATATATATATATATATATATATATATATATATATATATATATATATATATATATATATATATATATATATATATATATATATATATATATCTTTTTTATTCCATCTCTGGTGGGCAAAGTTCAGAGGCCTGCCAAAATTTACACCAGTTTGGGAGAAAATCAGAAACCTGATCAAAAAAGGCTGACGTCCTGATACACGGTGCTTGAAGACCTATGTGTGAGTCATAGGAAGTTGGAAAAATAGATGTAGGGAGTGTGCTCCACACTTTACCAGTAGAGTACATTTAAGATTGAGTATAGCGGTTAAGTCTGGGGTCAGAGAGTTGGACATATAAAAGATGAGACTGTAGAAAGACGTGTTGCATGAGCTCTTCTCCTAAACACCACAGTATGTGATGAGAAAGTTCAGAAGAGCAGTGTCTATTGTAATAGCAATAATATAGAGACTTATGCAACAATTCAACAGGTAGAAAGAGGAAGGAGAGAATTACTGAGAGTAGAAGAGTTTATAAGATAAAAAGTCCTAGATTCCACCATTTCAAGGATAGCTGTATGAGTGGAACCACCCCAGATGTGTGAGGAGTACTCCATACAGGGGGGAACAACACCACTATAGAGAGCAAGCAACTTGGGTGGAGTAAAGAATATATATATATATATATATATATATATATATATATATATATATATATATATATATATATATATATATATATATATATATATATATATATATATATATATATATATATATATATATATATATATATATATATATATAATATATATATATATATATATATATATATATATATATATATATATATATATATATATATATATATATATATATATATATATATATATATATATATATATATATATATAATATATATATATATATATATATATATATATATATATATATATATATATATATATATATATATATATATATATATATATATATATATATATATATATATATATATATATATATATAGGGGGAGGACGTAGCGACTTCCGAAGCGATGCAAGTACCCCCCATGGGGCATAACCCACAGAGTGATAGGATAGGCTAGACCATTCCGTTTCACTCCATTGCCCTTTGGTTCGTTCCTTTTCGTTTTTCACCTTCTCAGAGGGTCTCTACTGTACCTTCGCCTAACACTGTAGTGTCTATGCTTCCACTATCTCTCCACCCCAATTTTTCACAGGTTCCCACAAATTCACAAGTGCTTACTCGTACATTACCTTTATAAAAAAAAAAATGGCGAAACTCAGAGCTGCCTCAGAGATGCTTCGGGGGCGGCACCCAAAGAATGCCCCTCATTCACCCCTCACCCCATCATCACTTGGGAGTTGGCGGCCTTTGATGATGGGGATGGTGCCGCCATGACCTAGCGTCAGGCTTGCCCCGGTACACGGTCTTCTTTTTTTCATTAATTTCTGCAACATTCGCGTCTTTTTCCTAATTTCCCCTTTGTTGAACACCATCTCTCTTCATCTAAAACTCATCTCTTGTTTCTAACCGAAACTCAGGTGCTTGAGTGTGCTGATAGCAAACCCTATTCTGTTACCTCCTACTGTCTCTATCCTCAAATTTCAGCCAAAGACGGTTGTTGCGCATAGGTGCGCAACGATGTTATTTGCTCTCGTATCTCAAATTTGGAGTCTCCTGAATTCTCTACTTTATGGCTTAAGCTCTCTTGCAGTTCTACTACTAAATTTATTTGTTCTGTCTATTTATCTCCTAATTCTACTGACTATAAAAAATTCTTCAACTATTTAAACTCCAAAATAGAGCACATTCTGTCTTCTTCTCCTTTCTCCGAAATCATCGTTTTAGGTGATTTCAATGTTCACCACCGCCAATGGCTTTCATCTAGTTCTCATGCTCCAGCCGGTGAACTTGCCTCAAGCCTACAGCTTTTCTATCCAGAACAACCTTGAGCAGTTGGTGCAACTCCCTACCCGTGTCCCTAACCGTCTTGGTGTTTAACCCAACATACTTTATCTTTTCTTAACCTCTTATCCTTCTCCTTATACTGTTAAACTCTTTTCTCCTCTGGGTTCATCTGATCACCTTCTTATCTTCGTATCTTGTTCTGTCTCGAAGTTTTTCCGCAAGAACGGTCCCCGCATTCAGCAAGGAGACGTTTCTAGCACTTCGGTGCTGCTCACTGGTCTGACTTGCGGTTGTACTTCTCCGACTTCCCACGGAATGATTATTGCTTTCGTGGGAGAGGTCCCTCGGAGTGTGTTGAGCACATAACCGAGGTAATTCTCTCTGGCATGGAGGCGTACATTCCATATTCTTTCCCTTCTACTAAACCTAACAAGCCTTGGTTTAACTCTACTTGTTCTAACGCTATCCGCCGCAGGGATGCTGCCTTCAGAGATTACCGTCGTCTTCAAACCCCTGAAACTCATTCAACTTATATTTCATCCCGGAATCGTGCAAAATCTATTCTTCGAGATACCAAAAACTCTTTTCTCCGTCGCAAATGCAATAATCTTTCTGGTTCCTCTTCCTCTCACCCTTTCTGGCATTTTGCAAAAAATGTCAACTCTAACTTTGCTTCTTCCTCTTTCCCTCCTCTAGTTTCGTCTGATGGCACAACTGCCATTTTACCTTCTACTAAAGCTGAATTCTTCGCTCAAACTTTTGTTTCTAACTCTACCTTAGAGGATTCCGGAGCTATTCCTCCTCCTTCAACCCCATTCAACTCATTTATACCCAAAATTATAATTTCTTCTCTCTCTGAGCTTAACACTAAGAAGGGGTATGGTCCTGATAGTAATCCTCCTGCGGTTCTCAAAACTTGTGTTTCCGAGCTTGCACCCTGCCTTGGTAAACTATTTCGTCTTTGACATTCTACTTCAACCTTCCCTTCTTGCTGGAAACGTGCGCTCATTCAGCCTTTGCCGAAGAAGAGGGACCCATCTCAACCCTCTAACTACCGTCCCATTTCTTAAACCTCGGTTCTTTCTAAAGTTTTCCAATCTATCATTAACAAAAAGATTTGGAAACATCTTAATTCTTTTAATCTTATCTCTGATCGCCAGTATGGCTTTCGTAAAGAACGTTCTACTGGTGATCTTCTTTCCCTACTTTCTGATTCTTGATCCTCCGCTCTTCGGGGTTTCGGTGAGTCTTTCGCTGTGGCGCTAGACATATCAAAGGCCATTGATAAAGTCTGGCACAAAGCTTTGACTTCCAAACTTCCTCTTTCGGAATCTATCCTCTCTCTCTCATTTCCTTTCCGGTCGTTCTATAGCAGCTGTTGTAGACGGCCACCGTTCTTCCTATAAATCTATAAATAGTGGTGTTGCTCAAGGATCTGTCCTTTCTCCAACTCTTTTTCTAATTTTCATCAATGATCTTCTCTCTATTATTTCGGCTTCTATACACTCCTATGCCGATGACTCCAACCTTCATTACTTCTTTCAATTGAAAGACGGCCCTCCCAACAGCAGTTGATAGATTCAAGAAGGATGGCCTTGAAACAATTGACCCCTGATCCTTCTCGTATTTCAGATTGGTTCAGAGAAAACATGTTCGTTTTCAATGCCTCAAATACTCAATTCCCCCCATCTTTCTACTCGACACAATCTTCCACACAACTATGACATCTTCTTCGAAAACACTCAATTCAAACATTCATCTGTTCTTAA
>SEYY01002541.1:42500-53418 GCA_009176605.1 Armadillidium nasatum
TCCACCAACATACTCAGCTATCTATGTAAGTGTGAACACTAGTGCGGTCGTCAGACCTCTAAGGCGCATTGGAGAAGAGTGTTGCGTTTTGTACTTCAATATTTTAATATTGATGTTTTAATTTAATCATTAGTTAGAGTATAAAAGCTTCGTGAATAAGCAAAGCTAATTTCTTTTCTAAAAGATCTACATTCTACATGTACTTCTTTTTTTTTTCTATTTTAATAAATATAAGATCTCTTAAGTAAAGTGCTCTACCATCTGAAGGAGATATGAAGATCTGGACAAAGAATCTAATAAGATTTCAAGAATCAAATAGGAACGAAGAGTTATTCAACTACAACATTTAATGGAAAAACAACTGCAGAATACCACTCAATCTCACATTGTTGGCTGCTATCTGTTCCTTGGAGCATCCATTAAAGGTAGAAAAGAACAAGTAAAGAAAGTCGTCAAAGAAATAAGTTCAATCAATTCAAGTCGTACAAGCAAACCTGATTAAAGTACTAAAAGTCTACTATGAAAGTGTAAAACATTGAAAATATGAACAATTGTTTGAAGTGTTTGACCACCAAAATAAAAAAAATAAAAATGGTGAATGGCTATGCAATGAGGACAGGAAGGTTACATCAACTGCACATCGAAAGCAAAGGACAGGTTTGGGTATGAGAACTGGGAATGGATGCGAAGTCCCAAAACTATACACCCTTCAAAAAGAAGGGTGCACTTGGAGCAAACTTCAACAACAGAAACATACATCGTTAACCTCCGAAATTGAATAAGAGAGAGAGTGAATTCATACAAAGAGTCGGTAAATTCAGGTGAACAACCCACATGTACAAGCAAGAAATATTAGCAAAACATAATTGTATTATGCTGTCATTAAGCAAAATACCCCACAATCTTTTTCATTATATAAATATTTGTATTGTTGAATGGATGTGATTTTGTATCATTATCTGAATATTTATACTTGCATATTTATTAATTATGTATGTTATGCTATAGAAAATAATCTGTTAAATGCTCCAAAAGGTTATACATACTATCCAATTACGTTATTCGAGTTTGAAAATTGCAATTCTGAAATACTTTGATTTGTACCCAATATGAGTATATAGTAAAATTAATATTTCAGGTTGGGGGTGAACTTTTTCAAACAATAAAACAAATTAATACCTTTTTAATTACTTTTTACCAAAGTTCGTCGATTTTTACCATATAAACACAGGGTTGTAAAAGTCATAATCCATATATATATATATATATATATATATATATATATATATATATATATATATATATATATATATATATATATATATATATATATATATATATATATATTATATATATATATATATATATATATTATTATTTTTTCTTATTTTTTGCTTTTTATACTTTATCTTGTATTAACTATTTACCAACCAACTAGCTGTTAAAGTTTAATTTCGATATAAGTCAACATCTATTCTGGTTCGTCATATACTTTTGGTGTTTTTTCTTTGTTGATTCAGTTTTGAGTCCGTGTTTTGTATTCCACTTTTATAGTGTTATAAACATTTTACAGTATATTTTAGATGTATTTTTTTATTTTATTGTTATTTTAATCAGCTCATTTATGTTGTACTCTTTTTATTTCAACTTTGTTTTCTCTTGAAGATGGTTTTAGTAATAATTAAATAAACCGAAACGTCAGATATTTTAGTAATTTTATGTAAATCTTAATTATAAATGCTGCATTCATTTTTTGTTTTTTTTTTCTGCTAAAAATTAAGCTCAAGTGGAGCAACTAAATTATACTACTATATATATATATATATATATATATATATATATATATATATATATATATATATATATATATATATATATATATATATATATATATATATATATATATATATATATATATATATATATGATATGTCAGAATTAATAGTAAATTAAGAGTTGTGTAACTCAAATACAATTGCAATTGAACTACTTTAAGAATCTAAATGACTGTTATTGATGGCAAAACTCTGCTTTCATCAGGCTAAATTTATAATAAATTTATAATAAATAATAATAAATGAAAAAATGTGTAATAATTTCCTTAAAAAGTATGAGTACTATTAGAATTGTTAAAAATTAAGACCTTACCAATAGCTTTTCCCTTTAATCCTGGTGGATGTCTTTTCTTTTCTGGATTTTTATTATTGGGAGGTTCTTTTAATCTTGTTCTTACATCAGACACATCAGATTCAAACCTCTCTCTCCGATTTCCTTGGTAAGAACTGCCTCCCCTTCCACCTCTTCTCCAATTGTTCCTAGAATGAGGACCCCCATAAAAATCATCAGAATCATTAAATCTTTCATGATGACGCCCTCTTGAATTTCCACTCTGCCCACTATTATGATTTCTCCTTGAATGACCATATTGGTGATAATCTGATTAATGGAGAAGCAAAGTTGAAATAATAATAATAATAATAATAATAATAATAATAATAATAATAATAATAATAATAATAATAATAATTGCTAAGTTTTCATTTAAACAAATGATTACTTAATATTAGAGATGCAATGAAAAGTGATTTTTGGCCAAAGGCCAGAATCACCATCTTGAAAATATTTTCTCTGACTGGAAGGGGGCTCTGGCTGGGGAAATGAGTCTTTAAAGAGATTAATTTTTTTTCAAAATTATTATATATATATATATATATATATATATATATATATATATATATATATATATATATATATATATATATATATATATATATATATATATATATATATATATATATATATATATATATATCGTGGTTACTGGCAAAATTGACCAAATCAAACAACCAAGTTTGTTTTAAATTACAATTTAAATTTCTAAGTAGTAAGAAAAATCAGGATTTAATATTTCCTTCATATTGTAAAGTTTTTCTTTTTTGGGTTGTTTTATTTAAATCTGGATTTTTCGTACTACATTGAACTTTAAATTGCAATTTAACACAAACTTGGTTTATTTGACTTGGTCAACTTTGCCAGCACACCCATAATATATATATATATATAATATATATATATATATATATATATATATATATATATATATATATATATATATATATATATATATATATATATATATATATATATATATATATATATATAGTGATGGCATCCGCATGCGAGGATGCGGAGCATCCGCACAAAAATCAACATCCGCATCCGCATCCGCATTTTTAAAAATTCAACATCCGCATCCGCACTTTCGGAAATTCAACATCCGCATCCGCACTTTCAAAAAAAATTCACATCCGCTTCCGCACTTCTCCAAAATTCAACATGATCCGCATCCGCATCCGCAAATTAGAAAATATGACATCCGATCCATCACTAATATATATATATATATATATAGATATATATATATATATATATATATATATAATATATATATATATATATATATATATATATATATATATATGGGAATTGTAGATCATGAGTGAGGGTGAAGAGAGAACTATCGGATTTGTTTAGCATAGGAGTGGGATTGAGACAGGGGTTTGTAATATCTCCATGTTATTTAATCTACTGATGAATGGTTTACTTAGAAAAATGGAGAGAGAAGGGAAGAGTATTACGTTGAGAAATATGGAGGGTGAATGTGAAGTGAATGTTTTACTTTTTGCAGATGATGTGGCATGTGTTGGTGGCAGAATCTGGAGAAAAGATGAGAATACTTGTGAGAGAGTTTGAAGGGGAATGTGCAAACACGAGATTGAAATTCAATCCAGCGAAGAATAAATTTATGAGGATTGGAGGTGGGGATGAGAGAATGTGGAGGGAGGATTGGTTTGTAGAAGTGTGAGAATGGAAACTTGAGGAGGTGAATGAATTCAAATATCTAGTAATGTTGGGTGGAAGGTAAGGGTGGGACGGAAAAAGGAATAAAGAACAGAGTGGTAGAAGGAATGAAGTATTGGGGGCCTAAGAAAAGTATGGAAGAAGGAAAAATTTCGAAAGAAATAAAGATAAGAATGTTTGAATGTATGTGTTCACCTTCTGTATTGTATGTGTGTGAAACATAGACGATAAGTGCTCGGTCGAAAAAAAGTTTCAATGTCTTTGAGATGAAAGATTTGAGAGCGATATAAAAATTGAGAAGGATTGATAGGATTAGAAATGAAAGATTAAGGGAGATGTGTAAATGGATGAAGGTGGTAATTGATAGAGAGGAGGAGGATGTGCTAAAATGGTTTGGACATATGTGAAGAATGAAAGAGAACAGAATGGTTGGCAAGGTACGTAGATCGATGTAGATAGGGGAAGGTAGGGGGAGGGAAGGCCGAAGTGGAGATGGATGGTTGGAGTGAGGAGTGATTTTGATGGAAGGAATTTGAGTTTAGACGAGGTAGAAGATTTGTGGAGACAGAGATGGATGGAGGTGGTGAAAGCGCTGAAAGGTAAGAATAGTTATGTTTGTAAGGGAATTGTGGCGGGCACCACTCACGAAAGTGGGAAAGGTGATAGTGAAATATATATATATATATATAATATAATATATATATATATTATATATATATATATATATATATATATATATATATATATAGTATATATAATTAACATCCGCATCCGCATCCTCATCAAAATTAACATCCGCATCCGCATCCTCATCAAAATTAATATCCGCATCCGAACTTGAAAATTCAAAATCCGCATCCGCATTCCGCACTTTTGAAAATTCAACATCCGCATCCGCACTTCTCCAAAATTCAACATCCGCATCCGCAAATTGGAAAATATGACATCCGATCCCTCACTAATAGATATATTCAAAAAAATTTGAACAATTAATTCATTTAAAGACATATGCACAGTGTTGGTGCAAAGGTCATCGGAGCCCCTCGCAAGTCTTCCATGAGGCCCCATATATATAGTATATATATATATATATATATATATATATATATATATATATATAATATATATATATATATATATATAATATATATATATATGAATTTTCACATCCACTGCCTTTTTGAATTTTGGAGTTTTCAAAGATTTCATCTTATCTTTCTAACTTACATTTTTTCTAATTAATAAAAGTTATAAATGAGTAATTTTAGTTTCTTCTTGATGTTCTAGTTCCAAAAAAATACAAATTTATAGACCATTTTTATTTCAGAAAATAATTGTAACATATAAAAATTTTTTTTATTATTTTACTCTTTTCCTGTAAGGTAATAAAAGTTCAATTTTATTATTCTAAAGCAATTAGGGCTAAACAAAACTCCAGCTGAAGAGAGAGGAGGTCTCTGGACAGAGCTGGATAGTTGTAAAAATGCCTGGTAAAATATGGTAAATATAAAATTATTAAAATTAAGTAGTGATGCACTGGAGCTTCATCTCTGGCAAAGTCAGAGATCAGGCATTTTTACAACTATCCAGCTCTGTCCAGAGATCTCCTCTCTCTCCAGCTGGAGTTTTGTTTAGCCCTAATTGCTTTAGAATAATAAAATTGAACTTTTATTACCTTACAGGAAAAGAGTAAAATAATAAAAAATAAATTTTTATATGTTACAATTATTTTCTGAAATAAAAATGGTCTATAAATTTGTATTTTTTTGGAACTAGAACATCAAGAAGAAACTAAAATTACTCATTTATAACTTTTATTAATTAGAAAAAATGTAAGTTAGAAAGATAAGATGAAATCTTTGGAAAGTCCAAAATTCAAAAAGGCAGTGGATGGGAAATATATATATATATATATATTATATATATATATATATATATATATATATATATATATATATATATATATATATATATATATATATATATATATATATATATATGGGGCCTCATGGAAGACTTTGCGAGGGGCTCCGATGACCTTTGCACCAACACTGTGCATATGTCTTTAAATGAATTAATTGTTCAAATTTTTTTGAATATATATATATATATATATATATATATATATATATATATATATATATATATATATATATATATATATATATATATATATATATATATATATATATATATATATATATATATATATATAATATATATATAGGTGTGCTGGCAAAGTTGACCAAGTCAAATAAACCAAGTTTGTGTTAAATTGCAATTTAAAGTTCAATGTAGTACGAAAAATCCAGATTTAAATAAAACAACCCAAAAAAGAAAAACTTTACAATATGAAGGAAATATTAAATCCTGATTTTTCTTACTACTTAGAAATTTAAATTGTAATTTAAAACAAACTTGGTTGTTTGATTTGGTCAATTTTGCCAGTACACCCACGATATATATATATATATATATATATATATATATATATAATATATATATATATATATATATTATATATATATATATATATAATATATATATATAATTCAAATTTGAAAAAAATTAATCTCTATACTTTATTCGATGCGATTCGTTGGTTTCGAGATATAGCCTCTCAAAAAGGTCCATTTTTTAACAAATTTCAAAAATTCTCAAAGTTTGAAAGGCTTTATCTTGATTCAAACAAATAGCATTTAATAATGTACTAAATAAAAGTTGTTGCCCTTTCCCTCCCCTAAACAATATCCAAAAATACAGAAATTAGTAGGTAACGTTTTATTTAAATAATTTTTTTCCTCCGGAAGGGTACGATTTTTGCAAAAAAAATTTCAAGTGCTTATAACTTTTTTCTAGACATGACATCAAAAATATGTTTCCACCAATTCAAAAAATTGGGGCTAAGATTATTCAGTTAAATTTTCAGCCCATGTGGACTAGTGGTTTGATCCCGCTATTCATTTTTTCAACTTTGGGTTCAAACAACTTTCAAACCACTATAGAGTATAGACTCAGAAAAATGCTCAAAATCAACTCAGAACTTCGGGAAAAAATGCATATTCCCTGAAAATTTCAGCTCAGTCAAATAATGAAAATTTCAAAGAAAATTCAATATTTTCTTTTTCTTTTTTGTTTCTTTAGACCGCTCCTTTTCTGCTAGTGAATGTTCATCTTTGTGTTTTGATTTTAGATGCCCCCATAAAGATTTGGTTGAAAAATTTTTTACTTGTGGCACCCAGAGGTCCTCTTCTAATTTTCTGACTGCAAATGTTACATTTAGCTATTTCCAGATTATCCTGAAACATTGTAAAGTACTCCCATACTGCTGAAGCTGATCTTTAAACCATATTGACTGAAAGCATAAACAAAATAATTTTGAAATAATGTGGCTAATTGATACAAGTTTGATACTTAGCAATAAAATAACAATGATATGTATAAATACAGGTTATATTGATAATTTTAAATCTTACATTTTTTCAAACTTTACCTCAGGGTCTTGCCTAGGTAAACCTTTTGAATCATTATTATGAATTAGAAAAAAAAAAAAAAAAAAAAAATTTTTGTACTATTTTAAAACTTTTATTATACAAAATCTGTAATTTTCTAAAAATATTTCTGAGAAAATGCATAAAATCATTAATTAAAGTGAATGTTGGCTATTCTACTCCTTTCTTATAATTAAATTTATATCTAATTTTCTTAACCTGAAATTTCAGTGCTTTTGACCTCTTTACAAATTTTAGGCAACCTTGGCCAGACTCCGGCCTCAGCTAAATTTGGGAGACCTTGACCCCAGCAAAATTAGCCTTGGTCAGTCCCTACTCATGAATAAGGTAAACTTTATTAAATTTAATCAAACTTCTTCACTATACCTTGAATAATGTTTTAATGTTTTATGACTCTGTCTTTTCATTGGCTCATAAATAAATAAATAAAAACAAGGACTCAAAATCTCAAAATAAAAATTTACGAAAATACCCCTTTGAATCAACATTTTTTTTTACCAATCCCAAAACCAGATATGTCAGAATTAATACTAAATTAAGAGTTGTGCAACTTAAATACAATTACATTGAACTATTTAAGGATGTGACTGATTGTTCTTGATGGCAAAACTGCTTAATCAGGCTAAATTTATAATGAATAAATAAATAAATAATAATAAATGAAATGTGAAATAATTTCTTTAAAAATATGAGTACTATTAGAATGTTAAAACTGAGGCCTTACCAATAACTTTTCTTTTTAATGGATATCTTTCCATTTCTGGATTATTGTAAGAAGGTTCCTCTAATCTTGATCTTACATCAGATGCATCAGATTCAAACCTATTTCTCCAGTTTCCCTGGTGAGAGCTGCCTCCCCTTCCACCTCTTCTCCAATTGTTTCTAGAATGAGGACCCTCATAAAAATCATCATAGTTGCTAAATCTTTCATGATGACCCCCTCTTGAATTTCCTCTCTGCCCACTATTCTGATTTCTCCCTGAATGACCATATTGGTGATAATCTGATTAATTGAGAAGCAAAGTTGAAATAATAATAATAATAATAATAATAATAATAATAATAATAATAATTAATAATAATAATTTATTTTTTATTACATAAATTACTTAATGTTAGTGATGCAATAGAAAGTGATTTTTGGCAAGTTCAAATACTGCTATAAAAGTGATAAACTATTTCACAAACTATTGCCAGTTGAAAGAAAATGCTGGCAAGTGAAGTCAATAATTTTGTTAATTACAACTAATACAAAGAATCTAAAGATAAGTATTCCAATAAGACTATTATTGTAGCTTTATGTTGGTCAATATTTTAAAATTGAAAGTCTTCAAAGAAGTCATCTACAATATAATCTAAACAACCTTCTGGCTATTCTTTGGGTATTGTTCGGAGTATTCTGGCCATTATACTTTGGGTTAGTACCTGGGGATGGTTGGGAGGGGGATTTAATTAAAGGTAAGAAGATTTTCAGTTAAAATATTGAACTTTAAAAATAATAATTATACAATTTCATTATATATATATATATATATATATATATATATATATATATATATATATATATATATATATATATATATTTTGCCTTCTTTCCAGCATGGTAATAAACATTGTTTCATTTTTTAATAGTAATTAAGGCTACATAAAACTCCAGCCAGGGAGAGAAGAGGCCTCAGGTCAGAGACGGAGCTCCAGTGCATCACTAATAACTAGAGAAAACATCTTATAATAATATTTCATTAAATCACCTTTTTTCACAGTTTCTGAAATAAGGTGATTATTCTATAATAATAATAATAATAATAATAATAATAATAATAATAATAATAATAATAATAATAATAATAATAATCCTATTTTTCAGCAATAGTCTCAAGTTTAAACAAGAATTAATGCATGTTTGCAAATTTCAGGATACAAATTTAGTAGATAAAAAAATAAAAGTAATTCATTCAAACAAATGAATTTATTAAATTATGGTAATAAGATTTTTATTTTGAAGTAATAACAATACTGGAAAATAATAATTCTGCTGCAGGAAAAATAATCAAATTAATATTGCTCTTACCTCTTGAATTAAATCCCCGTTGACTATTGAATCCCCAATCCATTGCAAATGAAGTTGTTTCAATAAATTGAACTAGATTACATAAAAGTTGGTTTGGTATTTTTAAATAATTCCTATTAAGGAATACATTGGTTATTTTATACACTGGTGTTACAAAACAAAGAAATATGTGATGAAAATCCCTGACAGAAGATCAGAATAAAAGAGCCACTGTAAGCCTAAAGTTGAATAATCTAGATACAAAAGTTAATTTAAATTATTATTAATAAAACTAAATTCAAGCTGTCATGTATACTATGCATATTTATATCCTAAAATCTGCTTGAAAACTAAAAAGATGAACAAAAGTAGTTAATACTCTTCAACATTTCTTAGTCATCAGGCAAGAAGAACTAACTTTTAGAACAAGATAAAAATATTCAATAATGATTTTGTAATTTAAGCAATCCCATAGATCACTGTATATATATATATATATATATATATATATATATATATATATATATATATATATATATATATATATATATATATATATATATATATATATATATATATATATATATAATACTGTAAAATGGGGTAAAACTAAACTAATTTTATGAACGTTTAAACTTTCAGAAGGTGTGAAAAATCTGGATTACATGATATAACTGTATACCATTTTTTTGAGAAATATGAAACTTTCCGAATATTTTAATATAAAAAAGTATGCTACATGGAAATATGAGAATTAATATTTTTAAGTTGTGGGTGATGAAAAAATGAAACAGGGTAAAACTAACGAATTAATATTATTTAAAAATGGCTATCCTGGAGTGCTTTTTATTAATATAAATGAATAAGAATAGTATTATAGATTATTTAGAAATAAGTTTTTTTTAAAAAAAATGTGTTTGGAAACTGTGTATGGTACCAAAATATATACAAATTTTAATGCAAATTTTTCAGCATATTCCCTTTGTCAAAATGACTTGATAATCGACCCGTAGATAGTTAAATCATCGATATTCATTTTGTTATACTTGAAATTTTCATGTTCCTTGCCCAAAAAGAGTCAAACTTACTGTGAATAAATAAATAAATAAAAAAATTTTGGTAAAAAATAAGATTTTTGGGCATAACTTTTTTTCTACCCATGATGAGTTCATGAAACTTTCAGAGGTTGAATAGTTGGATGAGATACACATTTTTTATTTAGAACAATTTTTTTTATACCCAACAATTTTGACCCTGTGCACAGTAAAAAATTTTAAATTTTCCTGTGACCAGCACCAAATTGGTTGGGAATACAAAAATTCTTTCTAATAAAAAATGTGTAACTTGCCCAACCTCTGAAAAAAAAATATTTTTTTATATATGGAACAGTGCATGGGAAAATTTAAAATTATCAGTTCATTTAAAATTATTAGTTATCAGTTCATTCATGCAAAGATAAAAGCAAAACCAAGCCCAACTACACATGCAGCATTCA
>SEYY01002542.1:0-5000 GCA_009176605.1 Armadillidium nasatum
CTACGAAATTATTATTATTATTAAAGTGTACCACGTGTTTCTTTTGTTACGCTTTTTCCCGCGCTTTTCAAGCCCTTAGGCAGCAGAGTAATGTGATAGAGTAAGTTTCATATTATTTCGTATTTTTCAAATAGAATAATAATAAATCTTCGTTTCTGCTGAATCTTAAAATTTAAAAGAATAATGTCGTATCCACTTATTTTAGCTTAAAATAAAAACATTATATCTTTGTTTTGCTACTATAATATTAAAACAGTATTCTTCCCTTTTATATTAAACTGAAAGTGCGCAGTTATATTTGTTTATAATTTAAAAATAAACACCTGAACGAAAAATAAGGAAACCCCCCCCCTTGTGGGAGTGTCTGAGTTACGCAAGTGGATGTCAAGAATTATTTTTTTCCTCCCCAATACTCCTTACTCTCCCACTACCTACCCTCCCACTTCCCTCATAATGTGTAGGGGTGAGGAAAGAATTAAAAACAGGAGATGCTGATCAACAGCAAGGGGTGGGGGAAGATTTGAAGAGAGGGAGGAGGAGATCAGGGAAAGGGGGTTTGCAAAGCCGGCAACTCCTACAATGGCGCAATCATTTTAATTTATTTTTATGAATAGCTCAACAGCTTGTAAAGGCGACCTAAGTTTTTCTTCTTATAATGCTTTAAGGTCTGTATGGTCTTTTTATTTTATTTTTTTTTTTAAAAAAAAAAAAAAAAAAAAAAAAAAAAAAAAATTTTGTTTTCTTATATATATATATATATATATATATATAATATAATATATATATATATATATATATATATATATATATATATATATATATATATATATATATATATATATATATATATATATATATATAATATATATATACATTATTATTAATAATGTTTATTTGTTTTTGTAGTTATCTGTCAAAAACATCGAGGAAAAGTATGTAACTAATAAAAATTTGTTTTTTTTTATTATATCACTTTACGAAATTAATTTTTTTATGATATTAATATGATGCAGACATTGATATATATATATAGTTTATTTACTGCTAGTATAATAGAAATTTTGAGAAATTTACATTTTTTAACAAAATGTCTTCCCACAAATATTCATCATTTCTGTATTTAACTTTCTTACCTCAGGTTTAAACATAATGCTCATTCTTGCATATCCTCCGTTTAGGCATAACTAGGGGAACAGGGGGGCCTGACTCCAATACCAGACATCAAACTGGTCAGTCACATAGGAAACTTTAGTCATAAAACAAGTTCAAAAATTTTAAAAAAAAATACGTTATATATATATATATATATATAGTATATATATATATTATATATATATATATATATTATATAATACTATATATATATAAAATATATTATATATATATATATAATAAAGATAAAAATTCTCTAGTTAACGTGATCAGATGTCAGTCAATAGTTTTGAGGAGAAGGTCCCTGTTTTTCGAACTGTGAGTGAGCGAATGTTTTGCAGAAGAAAACAGGAAGGAAAAGTTGAAGGGGAATGGCAAGAGCGAAATAGTTTACCAAGGGAGAGTGAATGCTTAGAATCACAAGGATTAAAAAAATTCACAAGAAGGGTAACATCAAGACGTTATACCTTCTTAGTATTTAGTTCAGAGAGAGCAGAAAAGTATCTTAATAAAGGAAATTACAATGTTAGACATAAATGAATTGGAGGGGGATGAAGAAGGTGGAATAGATTTGGGATCAATCAAAGTGGAATTAGAGGCAACGGTTTAAGTGAAGAGTTTAGCTTTAGCAGAAGGTAAAACAACAGTTGTGTTGTCGGAAGAAACTTGGAGAAAGAATGAGGAAAAAACAGTGTTAGATTTGACTTTTTTTTTTTTTCAGAAAGGGCATTACAATTTCTACGGAGAAAAGTTTTTTAGTGTCAAGGAGGAAATAATTCTTGAGTGATTCTGGATTTAATTTAATTTGCAAGAGTTTCTGAAGAATGAAAACGACAACAATTTCTGAAAGTAGCGTATTTTGCAGTAGTTTTAGACAAAGGGAAAGAATATAGAATATATGTCTCCATACCAGAGAGAATTATCCCAGTTATGCGTTACGTACACCCCAAGGGTCCATACCTCTGATGTAGTAATCATTCCATGGAAAGTCAAAGAAATGCAACCTCAACTCCAACCAGTTAGCAACACCTATGCATAAAACGTTTCTTCGTCTTTGGCCTCGGCCTCTCCTGCGGAAGACTTGAGAGCACAAGATACAGAGATAAGAATGTGATCAGAGGAACCCGGAGGTGGAAACAGTATAATTGCCTGAGGAGACGGATTATAAGTTAGGAAAAAGTCTAGTATACTGCATTTATCTGCAAGATCATATGATATACAGGTGTGAAATTGCACCATCTCCTCGATTTTATTGTGGATTGCGAAATGGTAGGCATTTTAACGAACTGTGTTTTGAGACTGAGAGGAAAGCCATTGATGGTGATGAACAATGAAATTGCAAATAATGTGGTTTCTGAAAAGGAGAAAAAAATGATAGTCAGTTGAGTTAGGAGAAAGATGTACAGAACAGATTTAGTAGGAGAATGGCAAGGGAGCCTAAGCCATAAAATGGAAAATTCTGAGAACTCCAAAATAGAAGCACAATGGCAAAGAACGTAATTGCGTGCACTTTTGTTGAAAATTAAGAATAGGAACAGAAATATGAAACAGAGCAGGGTCTACTATCAAAGCTCATAAACATTTATGATGTTCAAGAAAGTGTAAAAATTGAATGGAAATCCCTAACATAGCGTAAATTATTGAAGAAAAAGACTGTTCACCAGAACTTCGTCATTTCCGTGACGTTACCAACCCCACCACCTGAGGTTGCCAACTCTCATGTGACGATGTGGTTAAGAGTGTTTGGAGGGTTATTTTTGAAAGTCGCAACTCCTGGCTATCTTGATGCTATGTTTATTGGTGTCATTTTTGTAATCGTTGTGAAAAAAAGGGCCCAATTGTATAAAAGTTCTTTTTTTGTGTGTGTGTGGTAAAAAACTTAGTGCCTTATGTTGAAACTAGACATTATGTAGTAATGTGTAGGACGAATGTGAAAATGAAGGTGAAAGGGACGAACCACTTAACACTGGATTACAGCCAGATGTTCCATAGCACCTGATATACCCAATGGGGGAGAGTCTCACCCTTTTGGACGATGCCTACGTATAGATATTATATATATTATATATTAATATATACTATATATATATCTATTATAAAGACTCGATGCTCTACCGCTGAGCTATCCTCGAACCCAAAAATGTTCGATTCAAGAACAGTTTCAAGCATACGAGCTCCCGTCAAGGCATTATCAACAGGTATTCACCCTGTTGTTCCCTCTATCGTTCTTTTTAAGATATTTAATTACAATGCTATAAGCGCATCAGTAAATATGTATGAAGTGAAAATAGGATAAAGAAATACTTTTGGGACTCCTCATTCAGGGGTCGCAACCACCGCATGTTGCGACTGAGAACGAGAAAAGACTCGGTGCTCTACCGAGAGCTATCCACGAACCTAAAAAAGTTCGCTTCAAAGAACAGTTTCCAGCAACCGATCTTCCCGTCAAGGTACAATCACCAGGTTTTCACCCTGTTCCTCCCCAATCTTTAGGTATTATCAAATAAATGCTTATAAACCAAGGGTTAATCTATTTTTATTCATAACCTGTCTTGCTTGGGGAGGGGGAGGGGGGGGGCTTTGTCTCTCTATAAGTAATGGTTGTAATGTTTAAAAATATGATTTGCGAATATTATTGGTTTTTGGAACTGCAGGTAGTCATTGTAATCATTATTTCTTTTACTTTTACCGTTTTTCACTTTATATATATATATATATATACTATTTATATATTATATATACTAATATATAATATATATACTATATATATATATAATACTATATATATATATATAATAAATTATATTAAAAACATTACAGTAAAATGTGTGATACAACTTAGAACTCTTCATTTACATCAATTATTGATAACATAAGGGTTCTCCTTTTTAAATAACATATTTAAAATGATATTAATTATTTTTATTCCATAAACCTGTCTTGCTTGGGGGAGGGGGAGGGGGGGGGCTTTGTCTCTCTATAAGTAATGGTTGTAATGTTTAAAAATATGATTTGCGAATATTATTGGTTTTTGGAACTGCAGGTAGTCATTGTAATCATTATTTCTTTTACTTTTACCGTTTTTCACTTTATATATATATAATATATAGTATATATATATATATATAATATATATATATTATATAATATATATATATTAATATATATAGTGTGTGTGTGATGTGTTTAGAATTCCATTTAAAAACTGTTGTTTACTAAATAAGTTGCTTCACAAATTAGTGTTGGTTCATTAAGGCATTAAAAGTGTTTAGACTTCATAAAAGAAATAATTAATAATAATAATAATAATAATAATGATAATGATAATGATAATACTAATTAATAATAATTGCCAAACTAAAACCCAAATGTTGCTATTGGGGTAGGAGGGTGCATATCTACGTACCCGAGACCTGTGAGTGGTGGTTAAATATTGGCCATATGGACTTGCAAAGAATTGAAAGAATTTTTAAAATTTTTTTTTTTTTTTTTATTTTTTTTGAAATTATTTTAATTAAGTGAAAAAAAATGAATCTGACTCGCTACATAAATTAAAGTGTTGAATGTGTGGTAATTGCAAAATTTACTATTTTAAGATGTTTAATTTTCAGTGTAAATTTAAAAACGAAAATATGCCATTGTATAATGTGTACTTGTACTTACTCGTACAGATAATTTTAATTTAGTTTTTTTTTCTTCATTTTACTGAAACTTATATTGTGTTAGGTTACGTTGTTAGATATAGGTTAATTAATTAAGATTTAGTTCGGTTTTGGGGTTAGACTCTTTTAAAGTTTTTTTTTTTTTATTTTTTTTTTTTGAGAGCGGGCCTCACCTATGAGGGCATA
>SEYY01002542.1:15000-20000 GCA_009176605.1 Armadillidium nasatum
ATCAGGAATGAAAATTTGTAAAAATTTTGTTACCTTTTTCTTCTTTTTAAATCATTGCCTCTACGCCTTGTTTGCTTTTTATCCAAAGTCTATGTTTTTATCCTTCTCTTTAAGTCCTTTCTTATGAAGGATATTTGAACCCTCCCTCTTCAGTTATTTCCATTTGGTCTCTTTCATCAGATGATGACATCTGCAACATTTCATCGAAGCATTCTCAAAAGGCTCTCCATTTGAACTGTCTTATTTCTTGTTTCGCTTATAACATCAGAATGAAGTGGAGAACACTGATCTTCCTCAATTTCTGAATCTGAACTGAATTTTCTGCTTTCTTTTATTTTTAGTTTTGAATTTATTTCCTCATTAAGGATTAATTTTATTTCTTAATGTTCTTTGCATTAAGTGGAGATAATTCATATTGTGGGTTTAATCTTGTATGAATTCTTTTCTTTAATTAGACAAAAATGTTCTTTTAAAGAACTCAAAAGTTGTTCCTTCATTGCTTTAAGAACACTATCATTAAAAAAATTTCATAAAATTCACGGCAGGTATAAAAAAAGAAATATGCGCGAACGCAGCTTTTTTTTCTTCTTCTTCTTGTCGAATTTTCTTAATTATATTTCATTATTAAATTTAATAAATTAAAGTAATCTTCTCTAACAGTAACATTAACATAGTACTTCGTTTCTGTCTTGTGTGAGCTTATTGGTAGTTTCTGGCCTTTCTGGCTTTCGTTTTATTTATATATAATATATATATTATATATATAGTATATATATATATTATATATATATATATATATATATATATAATATGTATTTAGAGTCTCAAACTGTTTCCGGCCAAATTCTCATATATGTGTATGTGTGTGTGTGTGTGTGTGTGTGTGTGTGTAAGAGAGAGAAAGCTTGTTCCTTGGAAATATATATATATGACTATAATTTTGTCATATTTTTATGTTCTCTTTGGGACAAGAGCCAAAATATTATAATTATTATTATTATTATTATTATTATTATTATTATTATTATTATTATTATTATTATTATTATTCATTATTAATATTATTATTTTTTATTATTATAATAATAAAAAAAAAAAAATTTTTTTTTTTTTTTTAAAAAATATATATATATATATATATATTATATATATATATATATATATATATATATATATATATATATATATATATATATATATATATATATATATATATATATAATATATATATATTGTATGTATGTGTGTGTGCGTGTGTGTAGCAATCGTTGCTTCTGCTTTTTCGAAACACAATTTCCAAATTTAAAATCTAATTCTTCCGTTCGTTAAATATTGGGATCATAAACGTAGAAAAACAAAGTATTTGTTTTCCTATTTTGAAAAACTGGAATATTTTCGTAGAAATCTTTTGTTAAGCAAAAACTTGGTTCTGTAAGTCATCTTTTAGAGATACTAAGGCCTAAATAAACAAGAAATTTGGCCTTTTTAATTATAGGGAAGAAAGGACAGATTCCTTCCCCCATTTGTCACAGATGGGTAAACGTAAATCTCGGCGCCGGGGGAAGAGGATAGCGGTAGTTTGTAGACAGAAAATTTGAATATTTTTCAGTTCTTCCATTTTTCTCCCGGTTTTTAGGGTCTGGATGAGGAAAATTTTAAATCGTAGCCAAATTTTTTTTTTATTATTTTATTCTAATTTATTTTATTTTAATTTTAAAAATTAAAAGAAATATAAATAAATTAAAGAAATAAAAATGGCATCTCTGAAATATGTGTTCGAAAAATTGAAGACCATTTCAGGAATTTTGAACTTCCAACGACCGGGTTTATAACCATGAATACATACACACCTACACATATACATACAACACAAACACACACACACATATATATATATATATATATATATATATATATATATATATATATATATATATATATATATATATATATATATATATATATATATATATATATATATATATATATATATATATATATATATATATTATATTTTTAGTTACTTTTAGGGTCTTTTTGCAATTTCAAGCTACCATTGACGTATTTGCAAAAATGAGTTAAAAAAGAATTTTTATTACTTATTTATATGCTTATTATTATTATTATTTTTTTTTTTTTTTTTTTTTTTTTTTTTTTTTTTTTTTTTTTTTTTTTCAGTCAAAATATTTGTTTAATGAATAATAAATGTAGCCTTTTTTTGCATTTTCCTGCTAGATTTAGGTTTTAAGTTAGGTTAACAGGAAAATGCTTAATATAAGCTAAATCTGGCATTTTTTCTTATTGAATTTTTATTAAACTAATTTGAAATACAATTTAAACATAAACTATGCAAAAGCTTATTAAATTTATTTTATCAATGAAAACGATTTATATATATATATATATATATATATATATATATATATATATATATATATATATATATATATATATATATATATATATATATATATATATATATATATATATATATATATATATATATATATATATATATATATATATATATATATATATATATATATAATAAAAATCGCATTCGAGTTAATGAGGATTATTGACTACAGATGTAATCTATTTTATATCTACAAGATTAATATGTAGATTTCTTTCTTTAGTCTGTATGCGAATTAAATTTTCCTATTCGAATTTTGTTCTCTCTCTCTCTCTCTCTCTCTCTCTCTCTCTCTCTCTCTCTCTCTCTCTCTCTCTCTCTCTCTCTCTCTCTCTCTCTCTCTCACACACACACACACACACGTACTAATAATATTACAAAATACACTACATTCTCACCCCCTTCCCCTCTCGCCCCACTTTCCTTTGAAATTTAAGATTTTTATTTCAAAAACATTTTTTATTTTTACGTTACTCCCATAAACTATGTACAAAAAATTCTGTAACCACAAGCCTATAAACTAACGGTAATACCACAGTGTAAATATATATATATATATATATATATATATATATATATATAATATATATATATATATATATATATATATATATATATATATATATATATATATATATATATATATATATATATATATATATATATATGTTATGGATGATTAATCGCCATTGTCGTCATCGCCAAAATCAGAATATTTTTTCTCAATCGTCCTTGTGAGTTTTCTGCCTATTATTTTTGCCGATTAATTTTCATATACTGATTTATCTCTCTCTACTATACTGAAAGTGAAACGCTGTTTTGCAGTGGGGTTCAAATATACACTCCAAGACGAAATCGAATTAACCCAGAAAAAGGGAGAAAAGATTGTTTCTGCATCACAATTTAAGAACTCTGAATTTAAAGTACTAGAATTTTGCATGTTTGTCCATGTTCTTACCTATTTTTTTTTTTTTTTTTTTTTTTTTTTAAATCAATGCTCTGAAGACACTACAGGGTATCCCACTCGATCTTGGACTCAGATATGCGCTTACAGATATCAAAGTACTAGACATAAGTTAATAAAATTTGTATTATGAATATCTTCAATGAGTTTATAAATTATTTGGATGACGAGGAACTCTGTACTAGCTAATTTCAACAGGATGGCGTCACTTGCCATACGTCCAAAATTGAGTCTTTTGAAACTTTGGTCACCAAGGTCGCCTGACCTTACCCCAACGGATTTCTTCCTACTGGGCAAACTTAATGGGGAAGTGCATGTCAACAAGCCACATACTCTCATGCAACTGAAAGACAACATTCGGCAGGGGAAATGGACTCTGTGACTTCCAATATGTTGGAGACAACCTTCCTTAATTAAGTGGAAAATGGTGTGCAGGCATTTCTTGATGCCAATAGTGATCACTTTAAACACTGTTTGTAATTTCAGAACTCTCTCTCTCTCTCTCTCTCTCTCTCTCTCTCTCTCTCTCTCTCTCTCTTGTTCGAGGCAAATTTTATTAACTTTTGACCACTAATTTAACATCTCTATAAAAGCCTATTTGGGGCCGAGGGTGAGTGGGACGCCTTGTATTATTCTATTAAAATTAAGTATATTTACACATTTGAATAAAGAATAAACAAAATACAGTCTGATTTTTCCTTATTATAAAATTTTTTTAATTTATTAAAATAATGAATATGTTTAAAATATACTTTTTAATTTCATCGTCATCGTCATGTAAAAAAATTAATTTCATAATATTATATATATATATATATATATAATATATATATATATATATATATATATATATATATATATATATATATATATATATATATATATATATATATATATATATATATATATATATATATATATATATATATATATATATATATATATATATTATTATATATTTATTTTTTATATATATATATATATTATATATATATATATATATATATATATATATATATATATATATATATATATATATAATATATATATATATATATATATCTAATATATATATATGTATACCATAATATATGGGTTCAGGCTTTTGTTGTTCCCTCTTCTATTTCATAATTTTTTTATTTTTTGTTGCTGTTGTTGTTGTTATTGTTGTTGTTGAAGCTGAGTATTTATTTTGTTTGATGACGTAAAGGTGATTAAAAAAGTTGAATTAATGCTATGAAACAGCAAACCGTAAGCATTATCAGTAAAGCTAGCTCTCTCTCTCTCTCTCTCTCTCTCTCTCTCTCTCTCTCTCTCTCTCTCTCGTCTCTCTCTATGTGTATATATATATAATATATATATATATATATATATATATATATATATATATATATATATATATATATATATATATATATATATATATATATATATATATATATATATATATATATCCGAATAGGAATCCTAAACCCGACTCCGGATCCATATAATTTTTCAATTCTCGAATCTGAATCAAAATCCGAATTTATGGAAAAAAAACTTCATATCCGGAATTCACCATATATATAATATATATATATATATATATATATATATATATATATATATATATATATA
>SEYY01002542.1:30000-37500 GCA_009176605.1 Armadillidium nasatum
TTCACATAATTTGAAGTCCTTAAAAGGATGCCGGCTCGAAGATTACCTCTTCAACAGTATCACTCAGCCCCAGGAGAACAGGATCTACAGGTCATTGAATTTGAAGAATATATATAATTTAAAGTCCTTGAAGGGATGCCGGCTCGAAGGAGGTCCTGACTAATATCTCCTTCTTGTGTAAGCGTGTGTTTATTGACATGTCAAATACAACACAGTCTATTCTATACAATGCTACGGTTGAACGCCTGTTATCAATAGGAAAAAACATCTTGAGGGACAAGAGAGTCGCCCTGTCAGATGCCAACTTTTCATGAAGAATAAAAAATCTCACTTGAAGGCGATGGAGAAGGACCATCAAGAGACCAAGCGGAATTAAAAAATTTTAAAGTTATTTTTGATGATTTTTTTTTATTTATTTTTATTTTATTTTTTTTATTATTTTTTTTTGGGGGGGGTTAGAGTAGATAACCTGTTCATATAATGTATAGTATAGTTTAAATTCATTTGTTTCTTTAATTATGCAAATTATTCATTTGATCTTGACTTTCTGAACTAATTTGTAAGGCTGTGTCAAAGATGAAGTTTTAAAGGATTTTGGAGGCAAAAACCAAACTGAACCAATATATATATATATATATATATATATATATATATATATATATATATATATATATATATATATATATATATATATATATATATATATATATATATATATATATATATATATATATATATATATAATATATATATATATATATATATAATATATATATATATATATATATATATATATATATATATATATATATATATATATATATATATATATATATATATATATATATATAATAATATTAATAATAATAATAAAAATTATGCGATTATTATAGAATTAGCTTATATATATATATATATATTATATATATATATATATATATATATATATATATATATATATATATATATATATATATATATATATATATATATATATATATATATATATATATATATATATATATATATATATATATATTGCAATTTTTTATTTAAAATTTGTGTATAATAATAATAATAAATCTTTATTTTATATTATACTAGTAATAAATAATTATAAATAAATTACAGAAAAATATTAATAGACTTCAAGTATATTTTGGACACCCTGTTCTTTATGAGTTTATTTACACGGAAAATTTAATAATTTACTATGTTGGCTTTATGAGCATGTGGAAATTTATTTATTTATTTTGTTTTATTTTTTTTTTATTTTTTTTTTATTTTATTTTATTTATTTTTTTTATTTATTTTATTTTTTTTTTATTTTATTTATTTATTTATTTTTTTTTTGTGAAATTAAATTAAATTTATTAATCCTTTGAAAATAATAATCTGGAAAATTGTGGAAAAAAAAATTCCGGAAAAAAAAAACTACTCTTATTTAATTAAGTAATATCCGAGAGGGGAAAATTTTAACCCAAACTTTTTTGTGGAAAATACCGTATTGATATTTACCACAAATACCCCCCCCCAAACCCTTAACCCCCACCCACTCCCTCCTTTATTATTACACAAATTTGTGAAAATATTTCTGTGTTAATTGCCATTCACCCAATAAGTAGTATTTGCTTTAAATATTGTTTATTCAAATACTATATTTGTAATATAATTATTTTCACTATAAACACATTTGTGAATTGATACGCACTTCATATACAGTGTGTGTGTATATATATATATATATATATAATATATATATATATATATATATATATATATATATATATATATATATATATATATATATATATATATATATATATATATATATATATATATATATATATATATATATATATATATATATATATATATATATATATATATATATATATATACAGAGAGAGACAGACAGACAGTTATTTAATTATTACTGAATACTATTTAAATTGTTAGTTCTTGATGTATATTTTGGTTTACATTGCTTTTATTTAGATGTTAGCAACGTAATTTGAATCTTTTCTAAAAGAAACCACCTTATGGAATTATTGTCCCAAACCGTGTTTGTCCTTTTTGGCTTGTGATAAGAAAGGACAAACTGAATGTCATTTTTTGTTTAAGACAAAATGTTTGAATACCAATTCCGCATATTTTCATGTAATTTTTATATTAATATTTAGGGATAAGTTTGTATTTAGGTACGTTTTTTTCTTCAAAGTTTTAAAAAAAAAAAAAAAAAAAAAAAAAAAAAATTCTTTCTAGTTTTATATATGTATCAAATCTAAAGCCAAAAACATTAACGACCATCTTGTCCTAAGGTATTTTATATCTTTTCTTAACGGATATTTTTTATTCTTAATCCTTATTTGAAATGTGATTTTTATCCAATCAACTTTAGCAAAAGAGTGTGACGTCATTTTCCCTAATCAGTGAAATCATGGAAAACAAAATTTAATAATTGGAGAAAAACAAAATTTAATAATTGGAGAAAAACAAAATTTAATAATTGGAGAAAAACAAAATTTAATTTACACACCATAAATTGTAATCTATATTCTGTATAATATTATTATTAAATTTGTGTTCACTGGCTTTTAATGTAATCTACATTTTGTATAATATTATTATAAAATATTTAATAACTTTATAAAATTTATGTTCAGTGGCTTTTAATAATCAATTTAGAATCAGTCTTCATAAAAGTAAAAAATTTCTTTCTGAATAAATAACAGGAACTGTTTTTATAAAAGGTTAAGTACAGTGCCAAAATTGTCCTAACGAATCGTTGGGACAAGTAGCAAAAATGTGACGGTAAAATTTTCAGTAGAGAAAAGACATGTTAAGCATAAGAAAGTCGCTTCACCGATTTATTTACAAATAATAACTGAAAAATTATGTTGTGATATTTTTTTGCCCCTTGTCCCAACGATTCGTTAGGACAATTTTGGCAGTAAACAGTTTCGCTAGAATATGGTAAGAATAAAATAGGAGGGAGACCGTCTAAGGCACCATTTTCCAACTGGGGTTTACATGAACCCCAATGGGACTATTTATTTTTAATTTAATTTAGTAATATTAATTTAGGAATATTAAATATGAGTATGTGGGAGCCCATAACTTAAGTTAGGACCCAGGGAATCCACAAGCAAAAAATAAGTTGGGAACCTCTGCTCTAAGGCTTCGCTCTTGTACTATACAGTTAAATTCCCCTTAATTTTTTTTTTTTATTTATTTATTACTATTTTTTTTTTTTTTTTTTTTTTTTTTTTTTTTTTTTTTTTTTTTTTTGTCAAAATGACTTTAAAATTATTAAAAGAATCTGCAAAGTTTCAACCTGTAAAGTCGCTCAAGTTTGTTATATAAATTTTCATACTTTTTGTCAGTAAAACGCGAGCTCTCTTTAGATGTGGATAGATTTTATTATTATTATTATTATTATTTTATTATTATTATTATTATTATTATTATTATTATTATTATTATTATTATTATTATTATTATTATTATTATTATTATTATTATTATTATTATTAGTAGTAGTAGTAGTAGTGGTAGTTTTGCACGTTTTATCTATATGACCCCAGTGAATACCTAGATCCTGTTCTGATATATATATATATATACAAAACGAATATGTAAAGGAAATTCGAAAAGCATCGCAATATTCTTAGCAATGCAGCTAAAGATTCAGAAAGCAAACATTCTTGAATTTCAAGGAAACTGGAAAGAATATTTGGACAAGCAAAGGTTTAAAAATACTCATGAAATCGTGGATGATTTGTTTCTTACCCAATAATAGGACTCTCTCTCTCTCTCTCTCTCTCTCTCTCTCTCTCTCTCTCTCTCTCTCTCTCTCTCTCTCTCTCTCTCTCTCTCTCTCTCTATCTCTCTCTCTCTTCTCTCTCTCTCTCTCTCTCCTCTCTCTCTCTCTCTCTCTCTCTCTCTCTCTCTCTCTCTCTCTCTCTCTCTCTCTCTCTCTCTCTCTCTCTCTCTCTCTCTCTCTCTCTCTTCTCTTCTCTCCTTCTTTTTTTTTTTTTTTTTCTCTCTCTCTTTTCTCTCTCTTCTCTCTCTCTCTCTCTCTCTCTCTCTCTCTCTCTCTCTCTCTCTCTCTCTCTCTCTCTTCTCTCTCTCTCTCTCTCTCTCTCTCTCTCTCTCTCTCTTCTCTCTCTCTCTCTCTCTCTCTCTCTCTCTCTCTCTCTCTCTCTCTCTCTCTCTCTCTCTCTCTCCTCTCTCTCTCTCTCTCTCTCCTCTCTCTCTCTCTCTCACCTGGACTGGAACTTGAACACTTTTGACATTAGGTAAAATGAACGACGAATGAGATGAATATTTTTATCAACAAATTTCTAACATGTAAAAACTTTATCAAATCAAATAAGAAGCCATTATATTTGTAGATTGCCTATGCAAAGACTCGATTATTTGATTTATATATATATATATATATATATATATATATATATATATATATATATATATATATATATATATATATATATATATATATATATATATATATATATATATATATATATATATATATATATTATATATATTTTTTTTTTTTTTTTTGGTTAAACTGCTATTTCAAGCGCCTTATCAGTCATAAATTACGCAAGTGTACCGAAAATTGAATTATTGATGAGTGTTGCATGTGTAGTAGTTCCTCATACAAAAATCCTCTCTCCCTTTCCCCACTATGCAAAGGTGGGGCTGGGGTTGTGGGGGGGGTTCTTCAAAGAGAAGACAGAAAGGCATTAGCATAGCATAAATTTTCAGGGAAAACAACATTCAGGCAATGAGGAATGCCACAGATTCCCAGAGGAAAACTGTAAAGACTGTATTCAATGCACCAGAAAGTTGAGCCATAGTATAAATATGTGGTTGAGTATCCCGTAACTGAATATATATATATATATATATATATATATATATATATATATATATATATATATATATATATATATATATATATATATATATATATATATATATATATATATATATATACAAAATTGAAATGTGGTATTTCAGGCTCATAGTTTTGAATTTACCAGTTTACTAGTTGCATGAAACTGGTAGAACAAAATGGGATAGTAACATTTGCATTATAGGTCTACGTAGTAACAATATACTGGATTGATTGAACATTCCTATTATGTAGTACATTTTTATACCTAATTCTTAGGTGGCTTGGAGAGAGTTGGTCTTCCTATTCTGAATCAAAAATATTTGAAAAATAAATTAAATGGTTACCAAAATAATGAAGAATGATATTTTAATGTAAAAAGTATTCAAGAATATAGAAAAAAGTATTATTAAAATGAAAGTGGATATTGACACTACTAGGATCTGCACCGTCAGTTCTGATGATTTGAACAATTCGTATGCTATTTGAGTTAGGAATCGAAGTTGAACCTATCAATCCTAGATCTCTGAATACCATACTCTTTCCTGGTCAATCAAAGTTATAAGTTATACTTACCAAGTGGGCAAGAAATACATTTGGAGGGTTCATTGCTAAAATGAACCAGGTCCATGAGACTCATTTCTAAGAAAACAGACCTCAAAGTTGATTAGTTGCATTAATTAACATTGACTTCTAATTATTCTTGCTGCCACCTGGTGGATAAATATTGAACTATGGACTTGATATTACACAGAAAATATAACATTTTTACTCTACCATGACAGCGTTAGTGCAAAATGTGAAAAATATGGACTTGATTCACTTTAACTTTGAACCCCCTCCATTTATCTCTCTTTGGTTAAGAATGATGATGGAAAAGAGCCCCACTCAATTTATCGAGTACAATGAAAAAAATAATATGGAAACGTGAATACTCGTAATAAATAATAATAAGGGAGAGAGAGAGATAGAGAGGGGGAGGAAGCATAACACTTTTTTACTACAAATGCTAAATACAAAACATGATTAATCATTATTATTATTATTATTATTATTATTATTATTATTATTATTATTATTATTATTATTATTATTATTATTATTATTATTATTATTATTATTATTATTATTATTATTATTATTATTTATTATTATTATTATTATTATTATTATTATTATTATTATTATTATTATTATTATTATTATTATTATTATTATTATTATTATTATTATTTATTATTATTATTATTATTACACTAGAAATAGAATTCCAAAAATAACTACTTTTTGGGACTACTCAAATAATTGATGGGCTTTTATCCCAGTAAATCCCAAAATGTTTTCATTGAAATATTAGAATTTAACGTTGCTAATCCCAAATCCTACTAATATAATTTCCTGTAAATTTAATTTTTAATTTGCAGTATAAATGTTTGGGACAATGCAGCATATTCATATAGTTGTCCCAACGGCTCATCGGGAAGTAGGACTCTTGTATTAGAAAGATATTATATATATATATATATATATATATATATATATATATATATATATATATATATATATATATATATATATATATATATATATATATATATATATATATATATATATATATATATATATATATATGGCCCGTAAACCCAAGGATCTTCCTCGAAAGATATACAGGACGAATATCCTTATGGGGGAAGACGTATATATATTTATTATATATATATATATATATATATATATATATATATATATATATATATATATATATATATTATATATATATATATATATATATATATATATATATATATATATATATATATAAATGAATCAGCACTTGTTTCATATCCTGTTTTGCATACAAACCGCAAGCATAAAAAAAACTATTTTGAAAGGTTTAAACAAAAAAAAAGGCAACTTTGAGTACATTTGTATTGTTTTTTTTATTTATTTATTTATGTTATTATTATTATTATTATTATTATTATTAATATTATTATTATTATTGTTATTGTTATTATTATTATTGTTATTGTTATCGTTATTGTTATATAGTACCTGATTGATAATTTTATTTTATATATATATAATATATATATATATATATATATATATATATATATATATATATATATATATATATATATATATATATATATATATATATATATATATATATATATATTACTATGTCGTCCCAGTTTAGAGGGTGGGTTCAGCAGCATAATAGTCTTTTAATTTACAAACATCATACCTGTGGTAAAATCTAGTTAAGGGGTAGAGGCCCCCCCCCTCTAAATCCTAAAACATTATGCAAACACATCCCTTATTAATGGGATTTATTGTTAGCGTTCTAGGAAATGGTCTCACAGTTACACTCAACCAGAAACATATACACTGAAATATTTGAATCATATTTTTTTCCGAAAAAAAATAAATGAAATGAAAAAAATTTTTTTTTTTTTCCATCTTATAAAAAAAAAAAAAAAAAAAATAAATAATAATATAATATATATATATATATATATATATATATATATATATATATATATATATATATATATATATATATATATATATATATATATATATAT
>SEYY01002542.1:60000-62500 GCA_009176605.1 Armadillidium nasatum
CAGTAAGAGAAAGTAAAAAGGTGATAACGCACATGAAAAAGTATACACTGTTTCATAAACTTGTCTTGGCTTCCACTCAATGGATGTACACACACACACACACACACACACACACACACACACATATATAATATATATATATATATATATATATATATATATATATATATATATATATATATATATATATATATATATATATATATATATATATATATATATATATGTACTTCAACCTTACCTTCTTGCTGGAATGAATAGTGCGCTTATTCAGCCTGTGCCGAAGAAACGGGACCCCTCTTAACCCTCTAACTATCATCCTATTTCTTTAACCTGCGTTCTTTCTAAAGTTTTCGAATCTATTCTGAATAGAAAAATTTGGAAGCATCTCAATTCTTCAAATCTTATTTCTGATCACCAGTATGGCTTTCGTCAAAAACAATCTACTGGTAATCTTTCTATTCTCTCTGACTCCTGGTCCTCCGCTCTGTGGCATTTCGGTGAATCTTTTGCTGTGGCGCTGGACAAGTCGAAGGCTTTCGTTAGAGTCTGGCACAATGCTTTGATTTCCAAACTTCTCTCTTTCAGAATCTATCCTTCTCTCTGTGGCCTGTTCTCTGATTTCCTTTCCGGTCGTTCTATAGCAGCTGTTGTAGACGCACACCGTGCATACTTTAAATCTATAAATAGTGGTGTTCCTCCAGGATCTGTCTTATTCCCAACCCTTTTTCTATTTTTCATTAATGACCTTCTCTCTGTTACTTCATTTCCTATCCACTCCAATATCGATGACTCCACCCTTCATTACTCCTTTCATTTTGAAAGGATTAATGAAGTTAAAAGAAGATAAAACAGCAGTTAAAAGTCCCAAAGAGGGTAGCTTTGAAGCAGTATCTCGTATTTCTAAATAGGGGCAGAAAAAAACATGGTCGTTTTAGATGCCTCAAAAACTCAGTTCCTCCATTTCTCTACTCATCACAACATTTCACACAACTATGATATCTTCTTCAAAAACACAACTTGAACCTTCATTTCTCGTTAATGTGCTCGGTGTTTCTTTTTCTCGTTATCTTTCTTAGAAAGATCACATTACTTCTCTTTCTTAACAAGCTTCTAAGAGGTTAGGTGTTCTGAGGCGCCTTTGGAATTTCTTCACTCCACCCCAGTTTCTTGTTCTTTATAGGGGTTTTCTTCGCTCCTCTATGGGGTACGCCTCACACATCTGGGATAGTTCCACTTATACATCTCTCCTTGAAATGGTGGAGTCTAGGGCTTTTGGTCTTATCAACTCTTTCGCTCTCACTAATTCTCTCCAGTCTTTTTCTCCAGGTAGAAATTGCTGAAAAAAAGAGCACTAAACTCGTTCTGGAAGAAGGTGCCAAAAGGAATACTTGGCACGTGTCGCAAGAAAAGGGGACGGGGTTTAAAATATCAAAGGATTAGGTAATTAATTAGGTGCCAAAGTTATTGGATTAAGGAAATTAACCTATTTAATTAAAGAATTATCTGGATTAGTTAATTGATTATCCGGATTAATGGGATTAAAAATCCCTCAGGAAAGAGCGTGGGGAGCAATTTTCTATGGAAATGGGGATCAGGAACAAACAGGAGATTAGCATTGGCATTAGCACTATCTTTGCATCCAAAAGTTGAACCTTACTAACTTATATATATATATATATATATATATATATATATATATATATATATATATATATATATATATATATAATATATATATATATATATATATATATATATATATATATATCCTCCGGTGGGCAAAGGCTGGAGTCTTACCAATTTCCACCAGAGTTGCAAAAGTCCTATCCTGGTCATTATAAGCTGACATGTCCAGACACACGGCGCGTGTTTTCGAAGAAGATATCATAGTTGTGTGGAAGTTGTGTCGAGTGGAGAGATGGAGGAACTGAGTTAATGAGGCATTGAAAATAACCATGTTTTTTTCTGCCCCAATTTGATATACGTGAAAGATCAGAAGTTAGTTTTTCAAAGGATACCCTCCGAGTCTATTAACTGCTGTTCGGAGGGACGTCTTTTAAACTGGAAGGAGTAATGAAGGGTTGAGTCATCAACATAGGAGTGGATAGGAGATGAAGTAACAGAGAGAAGGTCATTAATGAAAAGTAGAAAAATTATTGGAGATAGGACAGATTTGTCCAAATTTGTCCTATTTGTCCTAATAATTAATCTTAACCTAGCCTAACCTTACATGTATAATCGACAGTACAGGTAGGTACCTATTTATATGTTGGGAGATTATTATTATTATTATTATTATTATTATTATTATTATTATTATTATATATTACTTATTACCTTCCTGTTGCCTCAAAAATAATTACATAATAATTGAGGATATTATAGCCAGATATATAAGTTTATATATAATATATATATATATATATATATATATATATATATATATATATATATATATATATATATATATATATATATATATATATATATATATATA
>SEYY01002542.1:70000-97500 GCA_009176605.1 Armadillidium nasatum
AACTTCCTTATGAATAATAGGTCTTTTTGAACGTAAACGTTAAAATATCACCTACCCCTCTTTAAAGATTTTCAATTATAAAATTTTTAACAACAATATTAGGAGAATCAAGTATTGATTGTATAAAAGTAAAAATTTTCGCATATACGATTTGGAAACAATGTGTGATTCACTGAATACCATTTAGGCTTGAACTTAGAGAAAAAGTAATTGATAAATTGGTGGTATCTAAGAACCTGAATCGAACATCGAATTATTAAATGTTCACCCGTAAGCTTAGTTAAAGTAATTACATATATAAGACTACTCAAAATAACTTCGTTAATAGGCTAGGTTAGATTAAGTTTAATAAATATTTATCTTTATTAACATAATTATTTATTAAATCTAATCTAACCTGACCCTAACCTAACCTTTTATTTTATTAAGGTAACTATTTATTAAACCTAATCTAACCTAACCTTTTATTTTATTAAGATAATTTTTAAACCTAATCTAACCTAATCTTTTATTTTATTAAGATTATTATTTATTAAACGTAATCTAACCTAACCCAAACCTAACCTATTAACGAAGTTATTTTGAGTGGTCTTATAAATGCAATTACTTTAACTAAGTAATTAGAGGTAAAAGTTAAAGTAAGAAAACTATGCTATGTTCAGGAAACTAGTTTGTCGTCTGAAACTAGTACATTTAAGTAAGCTGACGACAGTAGTTTAGTGTTTATTATCAAGTATAGTGATCCAGAGATACTGAACTAACTTATAAAAGCTACAACTTTGCCTATCTAAGGATTACTATCAATTAAAGAAAAATGATAAACCTTTGGATGCGTTTGTTTGTCATCGAATGTTTAGTCCATATATTAAGAGACTTAGGGCTATTATAATTATTATAAAATAAATATATATTAAGTACTATGAGTTTATGTATTTTGCATGTTCAAGTGCATTTTTGCATGATGCAAATTATATACCTTAATTTTTACAGTCTTTGTATGCCCTTGTTGCTTCTTACTCTTCCTATTTTTTTTTTAAACTTCACATCTCAAAGCATTGCCCTATTCTAGGAGAAGAACTTTTCTAGGTAATCTCAAAGCATTGCCCTATTCTAGGAGAACTTTTCTAGGTAATCTCAAAGCATTGCCCTATTCTAGGAGAAGAACTTTTCTAGGTAATCTCAAAGCATTGCCCTATTCTAGGAGAAGAACTTTTCTAGGTAATCTCAAAGCATTGCCCTATTCTAGGAGAAGAACTTTTCTAGGTAGTATATACCTAGTATCTCAAAGTGGGATCGAAACGGTGCCTTCAAGCACATAAGTCAATGATTCTACCGTTTGAGCCACGGTAGATTTTTCTTTATATATTTTCTTATGTTCTTAATGACAAATAATGTTTTGATATGTTATCACCTAAAATTTACTTTGCCTATTAGAAATTAGAAAATTAGAATTAATTATTCTATTAATTAGAAATTAGAAAACATCATTGAGAAAGCTCACATTTATGATGAATTTGTTCATAAATATTCAAACAAAATTTTTAAGTGTAAAAGTTAGAAAAAGGAAGTGTGTTCCATATTTTGCCAAAATAATAAATGAGCGAAAGAGCAAAGCATTTAAGGATTGGGGCAAGAGAGATGGACAATGAAAGGATGATACGGTGCACTGCAAAAATTGTCCTAACGTATCGTTGAGACAAGTGATATTGTCACAACAAATTTTTTTCATTTATTATTAGTAAATAAATTGGTGAAGCGACTTTCTTATGTTTAGCATGTCTTTTCTCTATTGAAAAATTTACTGACATTTTTTGCCACTTGTCCCAACGATTCGTTAGGACAATTTTTACAGTGAATTGTAATAGCAATATTATAAGGAGAACAATGCATAAATCTAGGTTAAAGAAGGGGATTGAAGAGAATCTATGAAAACTGGATTAGTTGAGATAAAAAGCCGTAGACTCCACCCATTCATGTGAGGAACAAATTCAAATATGTAACGCGTACTCCATTCAAAGACGAACAGCACTTCTGTATGAAAAGACAACAACTGGGGTGCTTTGAAGAATTTCTGAAAGCACCTTATAGAGCCTATATATATATATATATATATATATATATATATATATATATATATATATATATATATATATATATATATATATATATATATATATATATAATTATATATATTAATTTTCATTTTATAATAATAGCCATTAACACTGAAGAATTTAATTAGATAATAATTATTGCATATACAAGATATCGGCATTTATCTTACATATTAGGCCTATATATATATATATATATATATATATATATATATATATATATATATATATATATATATATATATATATATATATATATATATATATATATATATATATATATATATATATATATATATATATATATATATATATATATATATATATATATATATATATATATATATATATATATATATATATATATATATATATATATATATATATATATATATATATATATATATATATATATATAATTATATATATATATATATATATATATATATATATATATATATATATATATATATATATATATATATATATATATATATATATATATTATATATATATATATATGTTTTGTTTTTTGACGACATGAAAATAATAAAAAAAGGAAGTTGAAAAACAAAGAATGGAGAAAGTAGGAATAAAAAAAACAGTTGTTTAATTCATTTTTATGACTACTAAGACCAAATATCTTGAAAATAACTTAGGTAGGAGCTATCCAAAGGAAAAATATAACTTTCCGGGAAAAGATTTTCTTTAATGGTTTACCTGAAATGGGAAGAAGAAAATCCCGAGGCTTAAAAATGTGGTCAGTTTGGTAAAGAAAGGAAGGTGGTATATGTGATTAAGGACGATTTCCGGAAAAGTAAGAGAAGGAAAGACAGAAAACCTTCGTCAAATGAAGGGTGTTCCCTCCCTAGGTTTCATAGGTATATTTTTTTGCCTGCTATGATGAAGCACTGACCTTAGGTTATTTATTGGGTTACCTGTTCTTGGAAAAAACCATAGCAATGTAAATGTAAATGTGCAATATTATGGCCCAAAATAAATTCAATTCAAACCCTGCTTTATTTGACGATAAGAAAGATAAGGCTAAATTATATATTCTTCATCTCTTCCTATTTTTATTTGTTTTGTTTTTATACGTTCCTAAGAAAATTTGATATTCATAAAGCAATGTCACGCAAAATTTATAGTCTAGTCAGTCAATGAAGCTTGGAAATCAACCAGTCTCTTATTTTTAAATATGGTAAAATGTTCCTCTAACACGCATTGACAAAGAGGTTTCAGATTTAGCATTCTTTTATTGTTTGATCTTTTATTTGCTGTCAGATGCAATAAAATTTGATCCTGATTAATTATAATTCCTTTGTATTATTTTTATTTATTTATTTATTTGTATTTTTTTTTATCCGTTTATTAATTGTAGAATACTTTTATTAAATTTACATAAGAGGAACTACTTATATCACGTATCCAAAGTATTTAAAGAAAGACGATCAATTATGTGATATTTTTAATTTTTAATTTTTTTTTTTATTTTTTATTTTTTTTTTTTTTATTTTTTTTTTTTTGTAGGAATTGCGTAAAAATTTTCTGTGTATTTGTATTAAATTTTCACTCTCTTTGTGAAGGCTTGTCTATCTGACCTTTTCTGTCAGATAAATCCATGAAAACCTTTTTTTTATTCCAGATATTAATTTACTTTACAAAATAAAATCATTCTTTACATCTACAGAATATCCATAAGACTGTGGCATATCGGTTGAGTGACTGATTAACATCCTTGAAGCCGTTGGTTCGATCTCTTAAGTGTGTTCTAGTTGGAAATTTCCTAGAAAACTTTCCCTCCTCGAATTTTTGAAAACAAATTGATTATTCTCATTGAAAAAGAATATGATTATGAATCGTTTGAAAGTGTTTTGAATATTCGGAACACTTTGTCTGGGTAACTGAAGTGAATATTAATTCTCAAACAATTCGAGTGTTTCATAAGTTCACTGCAAAAATTGTCCTAACGAATCGTTGGGACAAATGGCAAAAATGTCATAAAATTTTCTTTCAGTTATTTTCTTATTAGAAAATAAATCGGTGAAGCGACTTTCTTATGCTTAACATATCTTTTTCTCTATTGAAAGTTTTACTCGGACATTTTTTGCCACTTGTCCCAACGATTCGTTAGGACAAATTTTACAGTTTTACAATAGCAGTTTCCTATCTTTTTCATAGCTGACTTCAGCACTGATATGCAACATCTTTTGAACATTCTTCCGCTTTCACTATATAGTCAAGGATAGTGATTCATTCTCTGTTTACTTCCGTATAATTTTTACTTTCACAACTGCCTAATTTTTGTTCTCACTATTTTATCTTAAAAAAATGTACAAACATAAACATTGTACAGTTTTTTGACTTTAACAAGTGTACGACTACAAAGTTGTTGTTTTTTTTATTTATTTTTTTCACTGTGGCATTGGAGAGGGGTTTTTACCCTTTAACTTTAGTCTTTTTATCATTCACAGTCTTCTACTTTGAAAGTCATTTACATTCATGGTCTTTTATTATGTAAACAGTCTTCTTGCATTTGCACATTTCTTCTCCTTTAAAGATGAACAGTCTCATTGACAGTCTCATTCAGTCTCATTGACATTCTCATATTAGCTTTGGTCTTTATATCTATATGATATTATCTACTTATAATATACTTTGTCTTTCTATTTATATATTTTACATTCCTCATCTTTACCTTCATCTTTCTCTAAACCAGCGTTTTCCAACCGGGGTCCACATGGACCCCCAGGGGATCAACAGAAGCTTTGAGGGGGTCATCAAGGAAAAAATGTTTTATTTAATTTAGGAATATTGCAAATGACTATATGGGGCTCCTCATACGTAAAATAAAGACTCAGTGGGTCCACATACGCAAAGTTAGGACCCAGGGGGTCCACATACGTATAGTTAGGACTCAGAGGGTCCACAAAAAAAATTGTTGAGAACCCCTGCTCAGAATGTTTTCCCCACACAAATAACACTTTCAATATGAGCAAAGGAAGACCTGAAATAAGTAGGTTAATAGCCAAAATTTCTTATTTACATTTACATTTGCAAGTTTTTTCATTGTCATTTATCATTTCTCCAATATTCGAAACTATAAATTTATTGATATATATATATATATATATATATATATATATATATATATATATATATATATATATATATATATATATATATATATATATATATATATATATATATATATATATATATATATATATATATATATATATATATATATATATATATATATATATATATATATATATATATACGAGGAGTGCTGAAAAATAACTCTTGTTGATGTGTTGCTAAGCAACGGAAACAGGAATAAACATGTTCAGACCTGCGGTCGAAAGTTGAAGCTTGTAGAATATATTTGGCACACGAACACTATATATAGTTTTTGGTTTCACTTTTGTGCAGTGATAGAAAAATGTAAGCTTATATTGTAGATCTTATTGTTGAAACAATGTGCAGTGATTGAATTTTTGCAAGCCAAAGGTTATACAGAATTTCTACAAAACATTGTAACGGGAGACGAAACGTGGGTCCACCACTACAAATCCAGAAGGAAAACGAGCCTCTGTGGAATTCAGACACCAAAGCTCACTTGGCGTACGAAAGTTTAAGATTCATGCTGACAGCATTCTGGAACGAGGAGGGCCTCGTCTATTCGGGATATCTGCCGAAGGGCACGACTGTAAATTCCGGTCGTTATTGTGAAAGTAATTGAAGAGCCGAATCCGTTGAATAAGACCAAACCGTATCGTTTCCTCCTGCATCATGACAATGCTCGACCACATTGCAGTGCCCAGACCTTGAATTTCGAGATCATTGACCACACACCCTACAATCCTGACGTGGCCCCCAGTGATTTTCACTTATTTCCAAAGTTGAGGGAGAGTCTCCGGGGAGTGAGACTTTGTTCAGATGATGAGGTGAAGAAAGATGTGGCAGACTGATTCCGGAAAACGGATTAAGATTTCTTTTCAATCGATTTCGAGAAGTGGATTCAACGTTTGCAAAAATGGATTGATGTTCGAGAGCTTATGTAGAAATATAATATTACATGTTCATTGAATAAACCTTTGACCTTCCTTCAGTCTTTGTTTATTACCTTATCTGCAGTGTATGAGATTTAATTTATATATATATATATATATATATATATATATATATATATATATATATATATATATATATATATATATATATATATATATATATATATATATATATATATATATATATATATATATATATATATATATATATATTGATTTTCACTACTTTTACTTTCTTTTTCAAGTTCCTTTCCTCGGGTATGTCGGCCTTGATTTTGACGACAGTTTAGAAATTTCTTTCCTCTGGTGGGTTTCTTATAGTCCTCTTTCCACCCGAAGTGATATATATATATATATATATATATATATATATATATATATATATATATATATATATATATATATATATATATATATATATATATATATATATATATATATATATATATATATATATATATATATATATATATATATATATATATATATATATATATATATATATATATATATATATATATATATATATATATATATATATATATATATATATATATATATATATATATATATATATATATATATATATATATATATATATGAGAAAAATATAAAGCTCTGTTAATCTCGATGTAGGCTGTGATGTAGGCTTATTACTTTTTATTTATCATCAGAGTACGACAATAATCTGTCAGCTGATTTCCAGAGTTAGAAAGAGCCAAACGTACGAGTAAAATTAATTACTTAATAATTTGAAACTACCAGGAATGTAAATCATAGTGATAATAAATTTTTTAAATATTTGAATTGCGATGTTATTGACTATTTTATTTATTCCTACTGGTTTCTATATTAGTATTCTATATTACTTTTTGTATAATAATTTGTCTATTCACTGCCTCAATGTCAATTTTCCATAGTCTTTTCACCTAAATAGCCTAAGCCTAGCCTTTGGTTTCGTGTTTTTACTCAGCCTATTATTGTGTTAAACTAAAATCATTTAATTATTGAGTACATATTCATTTTGTTGTGGAATAAAATCAGATTACTCGTATTTTTTTCCGCCATTTTGATCTGATTCTTTTATCAATTGTAATACAAAGCAATTATGTTTAAAAAAAATCTTTATCTAAACATAATTTTATAAAATATTACACTATCAAATATTTTACAAAATATACTGTCTAAACTATCGTTGATGTTTATTTTCTAATATAGTAATCATGGCTGTATCAAGTGTTTATTTAAAATATATTTAGGCCTAATAGTAAATCCTGAAATTTGAATATTTGAAGTTTCAATCTGAAAATTTTGAACATTTCAGTTTATATGACTAGATAAATTTTGAGGATGGATATTAAACAATAAATGCTGCGAATTTCTAAGAGTTTTATACAGAACATTAATTCTATTCCTTACATTTTCATAAAACTTTTCAAAGACAGTAAAGTTACGTTATTTAATTTAAAATACAATTTTTCGTCAAAATTCGATAACTTTATGAATGATTTCTATATGAAATTCGAATTTTATTTTTATTTTTAAAATAAACCATTCGGCAACCATTAACCCTGGCCCTTTTCTAGTAGGAGCGATGGTATTGTTGACATCTTCGATTTAATAGTGTAAGTGATATGAGATTATAGTGTTAAAATTTACTGTGTTTATATGTGTTGTGTGTGTTTATCAAGTTCTGTGAAAATATGTATGCGCACACAGACTAAGTACGTAGCGATAGAAAATTATTTAGTGCTTTTTGTGTTTCCCGAATTTTGTTTTATTTTTTCTATTCGAAAATGAAGTGCTTTTTAAATAGATTGAGGTAAGTTATATATATATATATATATATATATATATATATATATATATATATATATATATATATATATATATATATATATATATATATATATATATATATATATATATATATATATATATATATATATATATATATATATATATATATATATATATATATATATATAGACTTCGGTTTAAACCTGGTACATATTTGAAAAAACTACTGAAGGTACGTAAAAAAAGGATTATATTTTTGATTTGTCGAATTTCTAGAGACATTAAATAAAAAATTGGCTTAGGTGGAGATTGTTTCTGAGTTTTCGATATTTTTTTATGTCAATATTTCTGATTAATCGATATTTTCATACCTATACTTAGCCTTAGGCTACTATGTCGTGCAAACGTTCTTGTGTACGTTAGGTCTCTTTTACGGCAAATTCTTGTGTAGGTTAGGCCTCTTTTTACGGCAATTTCGGTAGTTCAGGTTATGATAAGTCGAATTAGGTTCTGCTAGAAAAGTAAGTAATAATAATTGTGTCTATGTCTAGTAATAGTACCTCGTACCTCTGACAACTCTCTTGTTTACGATAGGCTTCTCCGATATTTTCGATTTTCGATATTTTTTAACAATCGAAACTCAGAAACAATCTCCACCTTTACCATATATATATATATTATATATTATTATTATTATATATATATATATATATATATATATATATATATATATATATATATATATATATATATATATATATTATATATATATATATATATATATATATATATATATATATATTATATATATATATGGGTACGTAAAAAAGGTTATATTTTTGGAATCCTTGTCGAATTTCAGGTAGGAATTTTGGTAAAAAAAAATGTTAAGGTTATATAAGTAAAGTTTACTTTTTATTAAGTCTCGATAGAATCTTACGTTCAGCGCTTATCGTACATAATCATGTTTTTTTAATTTTTTTTTATTGCAAACATTTTATACTTTTCCTACCTGAAATTCGACAAGGATTCTAAAAATATAATCATTTTTTAAGTAAGTTCAGTAGTTTCTGAAATATGTACCTGGTTTAAACCGAAGTCTGACCTATGATGACAATATTTTGGGGGTATTACATGTTATATAGGGGGGATTTTACGTGCCGTTTTTATGACGTGGGGGGGGATTAACAGGGTATATTAAAGAGAAAAAAAATGCATTCTTTTTATGAAGTTAATTCAAGAGGCATTAAGACTATAGTAAGGGATAGGGCTTCGAAGCCAGTGAACAAACAACATCGTTGCTCGTATGCTGAACAACCTCCTTTGGCTGAAAATTAAGGATAGAGACAGTTGGAGGAAACAGAAAAGGGTTTGCTGCCAGAACGCTCAAACATCTGATTTTCGGTCAAGAACAAGAGGTGAGGTGAGGTCTAGAAGAAGAGAGGTGATGTTCAACAAAATGGAAATTGGGTTGTAGACCGCGAATGTTGCAGAAATTAATGAAAAAAATAGACTGTGTGTCAGGACAAGCCAGCTGCAAAGTCCTGGTGGCTCCAACCCCATCACCGAAGATTCCCAAGTGATGATAGGGAAAGGGTGGATAAGGGGCTATTTTTGGAAGCCGTCCCTCGATGCTTCTCCGAGGCTACTGTTTTTGACGCCATTATATATATATATATATATATATATATATATATATATATATATATATATATATATATATATATATATATATATATATATATATATATATATATATATATATATATATATATATATATATATTGTGAGCATGCACAAGGTTTGTTCTTTTGCATTCAAAATTTCAAGAGCACGTTGAGATTACTTCATGACTTGATTTTAAATCAGGATTCAAGAACATTAATCGTCGAGTTATTTATTCTTCAAGTTTTTTTTTTTTTTTTTTTTCGTTAAATCACTTCAGTAGCCTTGGTTTTTTAATGTTTTTTTTTTTATCATATTATATAAATCAGTATATCTGTTTGTATAAGTTTTATTTCTTCCGTATTGGTTTTTATTGTTTTTTTCAATTTGCTTTTGTTTTTTTGTTTTTTGATTTTCTTAAGTTTTCTTTGTTTTTAAATTTCTTTGGAAGTTTTTGTCTATTAGTTTTATTACAAAATACCGATTAACTAACAACGGTGAAATATATATATATATATATATATATATATATATATATATATATATATATATATATATATATATATATATATATATATATATATATATATATATATATATATATATATATATATATATATATATATATATATATGGCTTATTTTTTATTAGATATTTTACTGATTAATCGATATTTTACATAGGTTACGATTAGCCTCTTTATTAGGGTAGGCTACTCTGTGCAAACGTTCTTGTGTACGTTAGGTCTCTTTTACGGCAAATTCTTTTCGACGGCAATTTCGGCTATATTTTTTCGATTATGGTTCTGTAATATTCTAGGCTAGATATTTTCTATACCTAGTACATAATGTAGATATATAATATATCAGATAATTCCGATCTATTATACTATATATATATATATATATATATATATATATATATATATGGTTAGGTACTGAATATTTTTATATCGGCAATTAGATCTATTTTTCAGGTTATGATAAGTCGAATTAGGTTCTGCTAGAAAAGTAAGTAATAATAATTGTGTCTATGTCTAGTAATAGTACCTCGTACCTCTGACAACTCTTTTGTTTACGATAGGCTTCTCCGATAACAATATCATATTCAGATATTCCGATATATATATATATATATATATATATATATATATATATATATATATATATATATATATATATATATATATATATATATATATATATATATATATATATATATATATATATATATATATATATATATATATATATATATATATATATATATATATATATATATATATTATATTATTATTCGTTATTCCTCCCTATAACATTTTATTTTTATTTTTATTTTTTTTTTTTTTATTTTTTATTTTTTTTAAGTTCATATCTTATTGCTCTTTTCGAGGAGGGGAACTCACTAGGTAATATCTACTAACTAGTACACGCATGTGGGATCGATTCAGCGCAATCAGACACATGAGTCAATTGTCGTACCTTTATGCCATTGGTGATCTTAAGTGTTAACGCATTGTTTTTTTTTTTCGTTTCACTTTTAAGTCAAATATTTTCAGTTATTCACCCTTGTCTATGAGCTCTAAAAAAATGACGACTTGTTTATACTTCGATACAATCCAAGAAAACATACAAACAGTTCACTACTACTCACGGGCAGAGAGAGACCTTTTCAAGGACTTATACTTATACATATATATAAAAAAAAGAGGAAGAAAACTCACTCAGACCCGAAACGTTACGCACATCAACAAATTCAAAAAACGAAAGAGCTTCACGAGTGATATCAAAATGATCACAAAAAATGTTATTCACAATTGTGAATACAATACAAATTGTTAAAACTAAAGATCAAGTGAACTCTTGTCATATTGAAGGACGAATCCTAATCTAATAGCAAATATCATTAGTCAGTAAGTATATATATATATATATATATATATATATATATATATATATATATATATATATATATATATATATATATATATATATGTATATATATATATATATATATATATATATATATATATATATATATATATATATATATATATATATATATTACGGCCTTTGCATATTTGTAGAAGTGAAAAAGAGAAAACCCGTTGATATGGGATGAAGGAAGGGCAGAGGGTCATTCAGGGTATAGGGTACTAATGTCAACAAAATATGTTATTAAAAATAGAAGAGAATGAAAGTTAGTTATAAAGTTATAGATTTAGACGGATAGAAATTATAGAATAAATCGCAATTATTTTTGAAAGCTAATTTTTAAATAATCAAAAACATTGGAATAAACAAAGTGTTTTTTATTGTTTGATAATTAATTTCTATACGTCACAAACAACACACACACACACACACACACACACATATATATATATATATATATATATATATATATATATATATATATATATATATATATATATATATATATATATATATATATATTATATTATATATATTTATATATTATATTGGGCTTCTTTTTTCTTTGATGTAATTTGCCCATCGGAGGAGACATATATATATATATATATATATATATATATATATATATATATATATATATATATATATATATATATATATATATATATATATATATATATATATATATATATATATATATATGTTCCTCCATTGGTTCTCGAAGATCGTGTTTTAAACTTTCCATTCCTAAAGTAAAAACTTTTGCACCTGTCTTTTTAAGTTTTAATTTAGGCCTTTCATTCTTATCAACCCTTTTATTACCTTTCTATTATTTTAATCTTAAATTCTGTTATTTTCGGTGTTTTTCGAGAGTGTATCGTTAACGGGAAAATTTGGGAGCGTTATAAATTCTTCTAATCTTATTTAAGATCTGTTACCTTCATGGTTTCCATAATGAGGGTTGTAATAGTGATTTTCTTTACCATTTCTCCATGACCTTGGTTCTCTGTTCTTTGAGCTGCCCATAAATTACGTAATGTACGTTAAGGTCTTTTTTAACTCCCCCAACCCCCCTTTCTCCTATAACTTCCTTGTAGCTCAAAAATTTATAATTACTTAGTTTCTCACTAACTTAACCCCGTATTTTCTATTTTCAAAATATTTTAAGACAGCTTGTTAGAGAAGTTTTATTCTTTTTGATTTTCTATTTGCTCTCAATAATAGAATTTGCTTTAAAATCTCAGTTTGAAGAGTTACGTTAACTTTAGAAACGAACCCCCCCTACCCTTTCTGTCTAGATACCCCCCATACTCCTTCTACCCAGAACTCTACCTACCACTTTTGCCCACAATAGTCATGATTTTTCATTATCTTAGTTTTCTTTGAAGGATCTATTGCTTCTTTCGGTAAAGATTTTAAAGGATTAACTGTTCTTCACCACGCAGAATGCATATTTCGTATATGGCTAGCTTTCTCCCTTGCATGGAGTACGCACATCATATCAGGGATGATTCATTCATTCAACATCTTTAAAAGGTAGATTTCAAGGACTTTTACCCAGATCAACTCTCAGGACTCACAATGACTCTCCAAGCTCTCTTGCACTCACACAATTGCCCGTCTCTATACCATTCCTACTAGAAACTCTTTAGTCGGATACCTGTTTGAATAAAACCCTTGTAACTTGGCTTTCCTTACATCCATCCAAATCTATGACCCCAGACTTAACTGCCCTGCTTAGTCTTTCACCTACTCTACTCTACTGGAAAAGTCTGAAACACATTCATATATATATATATATATATATATATATATATATATATATATATAATATATATATATATATATATATATATATATATATATATATATATATATATATATATAAGTAATTGTTGAGGATAAGCTACAGTACAAACTCAAATAGAATTAACTTGAAGTCGACATAAAACTCAAAAACTGCAGAAGTAACGACATCCGCAGTGAGATTCCTCTGAATGAAATAATTTGAAGGCCTCTTGCCTTTGTTCTTCAGAGAGAGAGAGAGAGAGAGAGAGAGAGAGAGAGAGAGAGAGAGAGAGAGAGAGAGAGAGAGAGAGAGAGACCTATTTATTATAAAATTGTTTTTCTCGAAAATTTATTCGTTTTGGTTTATTTGGCAAATTAAAGGAAAAAATATATAATTATAAGACTTTTATAATTCTCGTTACTTGAGAAAGGTAAGAAATAAACTGCAGTAGACACCAAAAGTTGTAAAATATAATTTAAATAATTATAAATAAAAATGTTCCTAAATTATAATTGGTTATTGACTTTATTACGTCATACGAAGTATATATATAATAAATAGCATGCGTAATAGTTTCAATTTAGAAACTTATTTTTCTTTCTTTTGCACCAAGGACACTTTTTATTTAATTTTAAAAAAAAAAAAAATAAATAAATAAAAAAATTTACAATTCCATTTATTGTTGTTAATTTACACGTTGTTGCATATTATTAAATTTATTAGCCTGTTAAAGGGTTTTTTTTTATGGAGCTTGAGATGAAAGATATTTGTATACGAAAATACGCGGAAGTAAAATTTTATTCTAGAAACAATGAGAAAAGAAAAGGAACAAACACTTATAAAAAAAATATAAATATATAAAAATATAAAATATACTTTTTCAGTGTTATTTTTGGCATTATTTCAATTACTATAATTATTAAATTGATTAAAAATGCTTTACTATCAAATTGATAATTGATAAAATTGATAAAATCCTAGGAATCATTAAACTGAATAATGGGGTCCTAATATATTTTTATAAGAAAATATAAGAATAAATAGAGGTTGATTTTGAATAATTGACAAAGGAGAGGGGGGGGGGGAAAGAGGAAATAAGTGACAAAGATGGAGGGCGGGGGGAGGAGGGAACAGGGAATAAGTGACAAAATGGAGGGAACGAATAAACAAACGGCATAGTGCCAACTTTAAAATGTAAATATACAAACAAAACACTATGCTCAAATTGCCCATACTAAATCTTTTGGATAAATTATTATTATTATTATATTATTATTATTATTATTAGTAGTAGTAGTAGTAGTAGTAGTATTGTGCTTTCTTCTCCCTTGTAAACGGAGTCTTTGGAAATAGCGTGAAAAAAAAAAATATTTCGTAATAGCCGCCACTAGATATTTTTTTTTCTTTCTCAATACAATCAACCCCTATTCAATTCAACACCGAAATTTTCTATGTATATTGCATAATCTTTTACATTTCGGAAACAAGCCATACCGTAGGATAAATATAATTATCACAATGGGATATATATATATATATATATATATATATATATATATATATATATATATATATATATATATATATATATATATATATATATATATATATATATATATATATATATATATATATATATATATATATATATATATATATATATATATATATGTATATTTAGGTTAGGTAAGTTAAGACACGTTGCTAGAGGAATGGGACAATCATCTAGACAAAGTCCTATAAAATATATATATATATATATATATATATATATATATATATATATATATATATATATATATATATATATATATATATATATATATATATATATATATATATATATATATATATATATATATATATATATATATATATATAAGGAATAACGGAAAAAATGGAAATAATGACAGGGCAAGTGAAAAACTGTACTGATGTATGTATGTATATATTTAAGGATAATTGCTTTAAAAATAAAATGAATACATGGCAACCTAAAAATGAAAGTGGTAGGATGAATCCCTCGACCGTCCACACGCTTTCACTGTCCGTAAGGTCGAAAATTGAATAGGAAAAAAATATATAACAACCCTTCCCTTAACCTATTTTAAGGAGAATATCCCAAATAACCTTTATATAATGATGCGAGAAAGACCGAAATAGCTTGTACTGGTTTAGCACAGTTACATGTGAATAAATGCTAAATTTAGAAGTATTTGAACCTTAAATTATAAGTTTATAAGGTCTGTTTTAAAATGAATGTTTCATTGTCCTTTTTTTTTCTATGGGTAACAAGTGTTCGTCTTAAGAGAGAGAAAGGAAAAAAAAAAAAACAAAGAAAAAAAAAGACCATGTGCTTCGAAATTTTGAACTTCACGACTCGTTTGAAACTTGCTAAGCGTCTGCTATTTCTGCTGCTATCTTGTTTCTGTTTAAATTTTTTTTTAAAACCGGTTTTACTTACAAAGTTTTATTTATGTTAAATAAAAATTGTAGGAGAAAAATTTTTTAAATATATTTAAAATTTTTTTATGAAATTTTTGAAATAGTGTGTAATCTTGATATGATAAAAAAATAAAAAATTGTTCATTTTGAATAAGCCTATGTTAGTTATGAAACAAGTTTATATATATATATATATATATATATATATATATATATATATATATATATATATATATATATATATATATATATATATATATATATATATATATATATATATATATATATATATATATATATATATATATATATATATATATATATATATAATATATATATAATATATATATATATATATATATATAATATATAAATACAATATATATATATAAAAAAAAAAAAAAAAAAAAAAAAAACATTTTTTTTAAAATTTAAATTTAGTAAAAATTTTGTGGATCCTCAAACTGGAGCTTACAAAAATATATGGGGGGGGCAATGTTCAGAAAAATATGGTCACCTTATCCATACTCTATTTTTTAGTTTTTTTTTTAATTTTTTTTTTTAAAAACAAAAACAAAAATAAATAACGTTATTTAGTTCTTAAAATTAATAAAATGGAAAAAAAAAAAATGGGAAATCGTCTGGAAAATGGAAATGATGAAATGAAATCAAGAAACACCAATTTATTAGTGATGAGCTAGAGCCGGTTAACGTGAACCGGTTGTTATTGCTTTTTGTCTTGGCAAAAGAACCGGTTTTTATATATCTATTTAAATATAAATATATATATAAATGGATATATACCCAAAATATATAGGGGGGGGGGGTATATGTATATATATATATATATATATATTATATATATATTTTATAGTTTTTATATTTATTTTTTTTAAAAACAAAAACAAAATAAATAACGTTATTTAGTTCTTAAAATAATAATAAAAAAAATAAAATGGGATAAATCTCTGGAAGATGAAATGAAATGAAATCAAGAAACACCAATTTATTAGTGATGAGCTAGAGCCGGTTAACGTGAACCGGTTGTTATTGCTTTTGTCTTGGCAGAGAACCGGTTTTATATATATATATATATATATATATATATATATATATATATATATATATATATATATATATATATATATATATATATAACGGCTGAGTAGTATATTATACGTAGAAGTGAAGTAGCGGTTAGAAAGTTGGACAGAAAGAGGATGAGACTGTATTGAAAGTTAGGATGTGATTAGAGTGATCAAAAGCACAATGTCCATTGTATTATAAATATAGTATACGGAAAATGAAGCAACACATTGACGGCTAAATAGAAAGAAAGAGAGTGGGAGCGAGAGAGTTGATAGGAAGAATAACAGACCGTACCTTTTTAAGAAGATCTGTGTCAGTTGAACCACTCCAGATATCGATGTATATATATCATAGAAGGACGAACGATCCCTTATGCAAAAGAAATAACTGTGGTTGTGTGGAAAAAGTTTTTTGTGAACGCTTGAGAAAAATCAGAAGATTCAACAGTGACTCTCAACCTTTTAGAAGCTTGTTTATTAAGAGAGACAATGTGGTCCTTACGGAAAGTTCACAGGAAAAAGGAAAAAGGTATGCTAAGAATATTAAGAGTAGACAGTTTGTGTTATGAGTTTTTCGAAGATGATGATTTAGTTGTGTGGATGGTTATGTCAGGTTGATAATCCAAGGAACGAAGTTTTTGAGACTTTGAAAATAAGCATGTTTTCTCTGCCCTTATTTGAAATACGGAAAAGATAAAAAAAATCAGTTGTCCTAAGGCCTCCTTCCTAACATCAGATTATTTAAGAATTGAAAGTGTTGTTTATAGCTGTGAAAAAGTGGACAAAAGAAGTGACAGAAAGGTTATTAATAAAATGTTGGAAAATTGTAGGGTTCAACAAAACTCCGAGGAACGCTGCTGTTAATAGATTTAAAGGATGAACGGTGGCCGTCTCCAACATCAGTTTAGCAATTACCGCAAATAAAAATCAGAAGGACTGAGAGAGAAGTTTAGAAATCAAAGTTTTGCGCCAAACTCTATCGAAAGTTTTCAATATGTCCAACGGCACAGCAAAAGATTCACCGAAGGGTTCATGAGTCAGAGAGAAAAGGAAGATCATCATAGGCAAAGGACATACTGGTGATCTCAAATAAGATTAGAAGGTTTTAGGAGTTTCTATGTATCCATTTCTTAAGGACAGATACAAACACTTAAGGACAGATACAAACACTTAAGGACAGATACAAACACTTTAGAAAGAACACATATTAAAGTGATTGGACGATGTAGAGGATTCATTTGGGCCCTCCATTTTAATCCATTTGAAAGAACTCACACTCCATGAAAGAGGCATATATATATATATATATATATATATATATATATATATATATATATATATATATATATATATATATATATATATATATATATATATATATATATATATATATATATATATATATATATATATATATATATATATATATATATATATATATATATATATATATATATATATATATATATATATATATATATATATATATATATATATATATTATATATATATATATATATATATATATATATATATATATATATATTCATTTGCATTTTTATAAAAATTTGCATACATATAAATTTTAATTGCTGATTATTAAATATAAATTATTTTTCCTAAGAAATTAATGTTTAGCGAAATAATATCAGGTTATATATATATTAGGGATGGAGTGAGGTATCGGTATCGGCAAGAATCGGCATATTTTCCGATACTGTATCGGTATCGGTATCGACCTTTTCAGTATCGGTATCGGTATCGGCAAAATTTTTGGATAAGAGTAAAGTATCGGTATCGGTAGTAGTATCGGCAAGTATCGGCATATTTTTAGGTATCGGTATCGGGTAATTTTTAGGTATCGGTATCGGTAAAAATTTTGGTATCGCTCCATCCCTAATATATATATATATATATATATATATATATATATATATATATATATATATATATATATATATATATATATAAAACCTATCTAACTACTCAATTATCACTTTGTACTAGAGCCTCTGTTCTTTCTAAAATTTATAAATTTATTCTAAACAATAGGATATGAAAGCTTAGAATTCTTTTAATCTTTCTTTTAAGCTTATCTCCGATCAAGAGAATTTCTTCCGTAAGCAACATTCAACCAGTTTTCTTTTCTCCTCCTCTCTGACTCTTGGTCCTTTGCTCTTTGGATATCTATGAATAGTTTATTGGACATATTGAAAACTTTCGATAGGATCTGGCAATAAATCTTTTGGTTTGTAAACTTTTTCTTTCCGGTTTTCCTTCTCGTGGCAACTTTGGCTGTGGTTTTCATTTCTTATTACTGCGTAACCACAGTTTGAATAATGGATTTATACTATATTATAACTTCTGTTGTAAATAGCTTTAGAGTGTCCTTTTATTCCTTTTTAGTTGCGTACTGGTGTTCTTCAAGATTCTGTTCAGTCTCCTATATTCTTTCTTGATCTATATTTTTTTATTAACGACTTTATCGCTTATCATTCTTATGCTGGCAACTCCATCACACATTACTCATTGATTTTGAAATGCATTTTAATAGAGTAGTAGATAATAGGTGTCAGAACATAGTATACTATGGTCAGAATCAAGTGACTTCTGTCGATTTTATATAGAGAAAAAACATGGTTGTTTTCAATGCTTCAAAAACTCAATCCTATTATTTATCTTCTCAATGAAATCTTTCCTCAGGTCTCAGCTATAATGCCTTCTAAACTTCCTTCTGTAGTTAATATTTAATATTTCTGTTTTGAGGATGTAATAATCTTCGTTAAAGGAGCACATCGTCTCTTTGTTTTGCTTTGTAATTTTTTTGTTTTTTTTTTAAATTAAAAAGTTTTCATCTCATGGGCATTGCCCTATTCGAGAAGGGAAACTTTCTTGGTAGTTTCTACCTAGGGGCCGCATGAGTGATCTAACCAATGCCTTCAAGCATGTGAGTTAATCCTTCTACCGTTATGCCACGATAGGGCTTTTCGTCTCGTTAATTTTTATTCTCTTTGAGGAATCAGTGAGTGAACTATTGATTCGCTTTCCTTAATTAAAGCATCCCTTTTGTAATAGACTTTTAAATTCGTTTGTCGTATACCTATTCCTTTGAGGAGATTTCTCGTATTCCTACTCCTTTGAGGAGATTTCTCGTACGCCTACTCCTTTGAGAAGATCTCTCGTATACCTACTCTTTTGAGGAGATCTCTTGTATGCCTACTCCTTTGAGGAGATCTCTCGTATACCTACTCCTTTGAGGAGATTGTCGTATGCCTACTCCTTTGAGAAGATCTCGGATACCTACTCCTTTGAGGAGATCTCTCGTATGCCTACTCCTTTGAGGAGATTTCTCGTATTCCTACTCCTTTGAGGAGATTTCTCGTATTCCTACTCCTTTGATGAGATTTCTCGTATGCCTACTCCTTTGAGGAGATCTCTCGTATGCCTACTCCTTTGAGAAGATCTCGTATGCCTACTCCTTTGAGAAGATCTCTCGTATACCTACTCCTTTGAGAAGATCTCTCGTATACCTACTCCTTTGAGAAGATCTCTCGTATACCTACTCCTTTGAGGAGATCTCTCGTATGCCTACTCCATTGAGGAAATCTCTCGTAATTGGTCTTTCTAAACAGAAAGCTCAATTTCCTTTGAGAAGATCTCGTATACCTACTCCTTTGAGAAGATCTCTCGTATACCTACTCCTTTGAGGAGATCTCTCGTATACCTACTCCTTTGAGGAGATCTCTCGTATGCCTACTCCATTGAGGAGATCTCTCGTAATTGGTCTTTCTAAACAGTTTCTTCCTTTCTCTGTTTATTTCTATAACCCCAGACTAAACTGCTTTGTTTATTCCTCCACATGCTCTACAACAAACTCTTTTAATACACTTCCTTTCTCTATATCTTTTTAATTCAAATACTCTCGCAATGAAAGAGAACGGACATTGTGGTTTCTCTCTCTCTCTCTCTGGTTCGAATTTTCTTTTTCTTTGCATTTTCCTTAAAAAAAATTGGACACTATCTTCAAAATCCTACAGTCATGTTCGTTTTCACATACGAACACACACATACGAACACACACACACACACACACACCAAACATATATATATATATATATATATATATATATATATATATATATATATATATATATATATATATATATATATATATATATATATATATATATATATATATATATATATATATATATATATAGAGGAGAAAGTAGAGTCGTCCGAAAAGATCCCATTGGGTATTGCCAACGAAATTTTAAGATTTGGCTAGTGGTTTCCTCTGTACTTCAATTCTCTCTATATAGTTCGTTCTTTTATCGTTTCATCTTCTCATTGTATCTTTAGCGTATCGTCGATCTTACACTCTAGTGTCACGCACTCCCACCTCCCTGTACCTTCTTCATTTGTCCCTCACAGACTTACAAGCACATACTTAAACATTATCTTTAAGAAAAAGAAAATTGCGAAATATAAATCTGCCTCGAGGGTGCTTAGAGGGGTAATCCAATCAATGGTTCTCATTCGCCCCGTCATCACATTGGGAGCTGGCGGCCTCTTGTCCTGGGGTTGGTGCTAAAAAGACTTCACTGCAGATTTGCTCTGTCTTACAGTCTTCTTTTTTCATTAATTTCTTCAACATTCGCATTCTTTATTCCATTTTCCACTTGTGTTGAACACTGCCTCTTCTAGATCTCACCTCTTGTTCATGAGGGAAACTCAGTTGCTTGAGCTTACGACTGCAAACCCTTCTCTGTACCTAAACATTATTAGTCTCGCTTGTGGTTATCGCGTACCTGTGCATGTCTTTAATATAGTGTTGATGTAGGGCAGGAGTTTCCAAACTTTATTTTTGCTTGTGAACCCCCTGAGTCCTAGCTTATAATATTATTTATTTATGATGTTTTATCATGGACTTCTTATCTCATATGTACCCGCGAAATAATATTTTCTCTTTAGGACCAATTCATAGCTTCTGTGGTTCCCTTGGGATAGGGGTTCGTGTAGACCCCGGTTGGGTAACGCTGATGTAGAGAAAGATGTAGACACGTAATATCAAGTTTTACGAATGCCTGTTTACTTTTTACATACTGTAGATGTTCCACGGATGTGGATGAGATGTGATGTTTCTATTACAAAGGTGGCTGTAGTGGACTAAATATGTGATGGAGTGTGAGGAAGATTGATTTTTGGTTCACAGTGGACTAATGTTTAGGGAATTTAAATTTAAAACACCTATCCTAACTTAATCTGACCTAACGTAACCTAACCTACCCTAACTTAATCTGAACAACCTAACCTAACCTACCCTAACTTAATCTGACCTAACCTAACTTAGGAAAATTTTGAGAAGACATCTACCCCTAGTCCGTCCTTTTAATCTAAGAGGGGTGCCATTCCTTAGCTAATATGCTTCGGTCATTTGTTTTACAATTACAGGTTTTTTATTATTTTCAGCTTAAAATTATAAAAATTTATAATAATAATAATAATAATATTATAATAATAATAATAATAATAATAATAATAATAATAATAATAATAATAATAATAATAATAATAACTTGAATGACTCAATTTTATTAATTGAAGAGTAATGACAACCTAAGATTGCATAATATCACAACAAAAGTTAAATATAAAAATCTATTTGGAATTATAGAAAGTGAAACTTTTGATTAGAGAGAGAGAGAGAGAGAGAGACAGTGTGGAAATTTACATACATTAAGGTATTAATTTAAAGTAATAGATTAAATTTTTTTTTTTAAATATTTGTGTGTGTGTGCTCAGGCCAATAGCCACAATTGCAGAAAGCGTAATAATAATAATAATAATTAAAATAATAATAATAATAATAATGATATTATTATTATTATCATTATAACATTAATGTATTTCTGCTTTTATAATATCATCATCATTATTATTCAGTATTTCCAATTATTATTATAATTATTATGATTATTATTCTTATTATTAATTTCATAAAATGAGTTAAAATTTTATATATATGTATTAATTATTTGTTGCTTATAAGAAACCAACTCCTGTATAAAGTTTTAAGGAATTATTATTATTATTATTATTATTATTATTATTATTATTATTATTATTATTATTATTATTATTATTATTATTTTAAAATTTATTTATTGCTAGACAAACAATCTTTATGACAGTTAAGAACAAAGGACAACAGATGAAAATGTTGACAGGTAAACGGGTGTGGATTATATATATATATATATATATATATATATATATATATATATATATATATATATATATATATATATATATATATATATATATATATATATATATATATATATATATATATATATATATATATATATATATATATATATATATATATATATATATATATATATATATATATATAGTGATGTAGCGAGTCTTTGACTCTGGGATTTGGTCATATTTAAGAGAGTCCATGGCCAAATCCAACTATAGGTTAAATATGGCTTAAAATTTTTTTTTTTTTTTTTTTTTACTTTTTTTTCTTGCATTTTTATAACTTTTAATAATGTAACTTATTTGCGTAGATTTAAAATTTAAAGTGGATTTTAAATTTATATGCCTCAAAACCTATGAGGGATGCATGTGCAGTTAAAGACTATTCTGATCTATTAATTATTCGAATTCTGCTACACATATTGCTATATGTTATAAAAAAAACAGCAAAGAAAGTCAAATAATATTTTTTTTTTTTTTTAAGAAGATTAACATGTTAAGTTTCAAAGAAGGTTCGAAGTAATTAAAATATATTCCAAATTAAAAGCCTTAAAGCATTATTAAGATAAATTTGGAGTAATTCTTCTTCATTTTGATAACCCCAATGTTTGGCAATTGATAAAAATATGTTTTACGAGTGAGTCTTGTTGAACATTTAACAATCAATCTAAAATCTATTATTTAGATTCACCACACCTCTAATAATAATTGTTGAACATTTAGCAATCAATCTAAAATCTACTATTTAGATTATTCTCTTCTACCATTCTTATTTATAGTAGACCAAACTTTGATTCGGAACTGACACTTAAGCATCCGACATAAGACACCTCTACGATGATTTAAATTGTCTTACCATAAAATGCATTTCCGTATTATTAAAATGTTATTTTTAAGTTTTTGAATACATTTATGTAGAAGATATACATAACACAAGAAATTGCTGTTGTACCCTTAACTTCATCATAGTGTACTCTTTTAACATGTCCTGGAGTACAAATGAAATGTATCTCTCTGTCTCTCAACACAGTAGTTCAGATACGTGTTTTATTAAGTAAATAATAGGTTGATAAACCTTTTTCTGTTTGCTATTAATACTGAAAGAGAATTAATGCCAAATATAGTTTCATGTTTTATATGAACTATATATCATAAATCATTATGATTCAAATGTAGTACTTCAATTGATAAGAAGTTCCCTTAAGACGAATATTCACTATATTTTAAAAGTGAATCCATTCCTTTTGAATGTGTGCATTAATACACAGACATTAAGGTTAAGATTTTAAATGAAAAGAGGGTTTTTTTTTTTCTTTTAAATAATTACTTTTTAAAAATCATGTAGGTCTACTACTTTTTTTTGGATGTCATTTAAACTAATCATAGTGACCATTACTTTTAATTGTAATTACAAGCTGATAGGTAACTGAAGATCTATCTTAGACAACGCTAAGTTAGCATAGAATTTTGATCAATCTAGGTTTCCATGGTTAATCATTGGACCTAAGAAGGAAAAAAAAAATTATTACAATAATATTTAATAAAAAAAATCTCTTTTTTTCATTTATATATTTTCTGTTATTATTAATGACATTCAGTAAGCTTCAGCTCCTATTAAATCTGCTCTGCAACCACAGAGAACTGTAACAGTTAGTCTAATTGGCCATTATTTTTAGCTATCAAAGACTGCATTAATTGGTCTTTGAGAGGAAGTTAAAAATAATGTAATCTACTCTTATCCGATCAGTCGTTTAAAAAAGATGTAGTAGAATTCTTATATATGCTCACCAATTCTTGTTCAGATTCAGATAATTTAAGAGTGCTATGGCTTTGTCCTCTTATCCTTTAATATATTTAACATTTACATTCTAATTTAACCTTTGAACAAAATATAATTCCAAATTTTTGATAAGCTTTGCGGTTCATTTCTTTTCCATATATACTAACTTGAGCAGAATCATTTAGACGATGTCTTGGGAAGACGATAATATTGGATTTAGTAACTGATAAAATCTAAACCACATGTTTCTGATGATTCCAATTATAAATGTTTCTGGTGATTACAATCGTGAATATTTCTGATGATTCCATTTGTTATTGTAAAGCTTCCTGAATTGTTTTAACATCCAACCGAATATTTGCATTAACGAAGACTAAAATCAACCTGCGCATCAGCTATTATAGTATATTGTATCACTGGAAGATATTTTATAAAGAGATCGTAGATATCTTTACAGAAAAGTCTAAATATACTACCATTAAGGGATGGGATTCTACTTCAACAATACCAAATGAAATTTGATCTGTTTGTGTCTGCTTTTTATTAAATAAATAAAATCATTTCCCTGGAAGGACTATATGTCTTGTCAGTTAGGACTCATCGAGAAAGGTCCCAGGGGTTCACGGGCCTAAGGCAGATACCATTGGGTTGCCTAAGCCTATCGTGGATGACGGGAACTTATTCCATTAGTAACACAGCACGCCACTAATTATCGTAGTGTGCCATATTAGACTAGGTAAATATGTATGAGTTATGAAAAGTATGGTTTCCAACCCAACACGACCACAACAACAGCAAAACAAACACAAATTAGCAAGTAACCCCCCTGGGTGATTCCACGAAGATTTGTCACGAGAGAACTTCCCAAGAATAATCAAACCAAAAAGTACCCACGGCAACCAAAAGGAGAATCCTGGCAAGGTCGCCAAATATGTTAAGGTGACCTATCAGCTCTCCGTAATCCAAGTCCCTCTCAACACAAGAACCATAAAACCACATCTGAGTGAGACGAAGCCAAGGGTGAAGAAAGAATAGTTCACATTCTGTCGCTCCGACCAATCTCTAACCTTGGTCTATTACTATTTTGCGAATTAAAAGGATTTAAGAGAAACATTTTAATTCGTTTTTAAAATACTACATGAAGGATTATTTATATCATTAAATTTTTTACTTAAACTATTCATATATTTTAACAAAATTCACATTCCCGTTTGCGATTTAAAATTATTATTACTATTATTATTATTATTATTATTATTATTATTATTATTATTATTATTATTATTATTATTATTATTTTGGCATCTTGCAGTTGTATAAAAAATATGTTACATCAACGTAATACTTTTCACTAGAATGAAAAACTTGGGCTTGAACGTTGTGGATCTGGACTTGGACTCGGTTCTGGCATAATTTTTGGCCTTAAAAACTGGACTCGATACAATATATATATATATATATATATATATATATATATATATATATATATATATATATATATATATATATATATATATATATATATATATATATATATATATATATCCTCCGGTAGACAAGCGCGGAAGCCCTACTAAATTCCGCCAGAGGTGGGAAATTTACAGAACCAAGAGCAAATTAAATTAAAGGACCGACATTTTCCGATGCACAGCATTTGAATGTGTGTTAATGAAATAAAGTTAGGAAAAATAGTCAAAAGGAATGTGTTTCACATATTTTACTAGTAGAGTATATTTATGATTGAGCATAGCGGTTAAATCTGGGGACATAAAAAGGATAGGATTGTAGGAAGACGTGTTGCTTCATGAACTGGAGGGTTCAGAAGATCTGTGTCCATTGTAATAGTGATAGTGAAGAGTCTATAGGCTATAGATAGATAGATAGAGAGAGAGAGAGAGAGAGAGAGAGAGAGAGAGAGAGTGAAGTTACAATTCGACTGACGTAAATAAAGTGAGATAAGGTGAAAAGATCTGTACAACAACTACAACTTTTCCATGAGAGCTGTGTGAACAGAACCAGTTAAGATGAGTGAGACTTACTCCATCCAGAGGCGAACAACACCTCGATAAAGTGCAAACAACTGGGGGGGCAGGAAAAATTTTTTGAAGGCTCCTCAAAATATCGAACCTCTTAACCCAGGTTTCGAAAGAAGTAAAATGATCTTTCCAATGAACACGAGGAAAGGATACACCAAGAATATTAAGGTCAGACGAATATATATATATATATATATATATATATATATATATATATATATATATATATATATATATATATATATATATATATATATATATATATATATATATATATATATATATATATATCATGGCTGTTTAATAATAAATTTTGTTTTCCTTAACTATTTTTGTTTATAGTATTATCATATAACTGCATAATGCTATTATTATTATTTATTATATTATTTACTGTAAATAATATATAACATCTTTTGGTAAAGATGAATTTAAGATGTCATCTTCCTGATCATCTTCGTGCTTTTCTCGAGGAATCTTATTTTAAAAATTGGTCAGGA
>SEYY01002542.1:105000-107500 GCA_009176605.1 Armadillidium nasatum
AAGGAATACAAAAAAATAAGGAAGTTCTGAAATCGTTTTTCAAAAGTTTAGAATAAACAAACATGTTTGTTTATATGTATGTGTATGTCATTGTGTGCACATGTGTACGAAAGCTGTTTTTTTTTTTATTATTATTTTTTTTTAAAGTAAATTTATATAAAATAATATATATATATATATATATTATATATATATATATATATATATATATATATATATATATATATATATATATATATATATATATATATATATATATATATATATATATATATATATATATATATATATATATATATATATATATATATATATATATATATATATATATATATATATATATATATATATATATATATATATATATATATATATATATATATATATATATATATATATATATATATATATATATATATATATATATATATAGTTATTAACTTATTATTCTTCTTTTTCTGTTTTTCTTTCCTATTTGTTTCCTTTCCGGAAGTTTTTCCCCTTTTTTTTCCTTCTGTCTCTCATACTCACACACACAAACAGACACAACAAGAAAGTGAATTAATTTCCTGCTTAATAGAAGGGGGTGGGGGGGAGCGACGTTGAGACTAGCATTAGGAGGGGGGGAGGATATTGGTTCTCAATTGAATACATATTTTTTTCTTTTATAACAATATATATATGTTATAATACAGGGTGATCAAAAGTCATGCAAACTTTTTGTTTGTAAGACAGTGAATAGTGAAAATATTAAATAGAAAGCATAAACACTTAACAAACAGATTACGACACGCAATATTGTTGTTTGAAATTATAATAATAGATGGAGTGGTGGTTAGTGGTTACGCTGTGTGTATAAGTGCACTTTATCTTGATATGTTCTTTTATATTCTTTTCTTAGATATTCTTTTCTTGTTTGAAAGCACAAATGCTTTCGATTGTGAAAATAAATGGTAATTCTTTAGTTCATGGTAGGCATGGAATAGTTTTAGTTTTTAATTTCTAGAAAGAGTGAACACAAAATCGGCTTTATTTCAATTTCAATATTTTATTCAGAGATACAATTACAGATTATATAGTGTTTCAGTAGGTCCTATTCTACTAGATACAATTTTGGTAATTAGTTGTACACTACTCTTAAAAGGGGCTTCTAAGGGGATACACATTGGTTTTTCATTGAACCCCAAAGTTGATAAATAGTTTCATCAATATAATTTAATAACCATTAATATACAACTATGATGCATAAAATATAATGATCAATAACAAATATAGTAATATCAATAATAATAATAGTAATAATAAAAGCTAATAACAATAATACTAATAATATAAATTAATAGTTATATATAGTAGCTAATAATGGTAACAACAATGAAATTATCGACAAGAACAATGACCATAAAAATAATAATAATAATAATAATAATAATAATAATAGTAATAATAATAGTATTAATTATAATTGAATAAAATAAAGTGTAACGAAAAGAGCTAGACCACATTTGTATAATAACAGAAACAAAGGAAAAATTCATTAAAATTTTCCTATTAAAAAGTTCTCTAGAAAACATTTGTGCATTAACAGAAGCAAAAAAAAAAACAAATTTTATTATTAGAAGTTCTCTAGAAATACTTTTGTAATATAACAGAAGCAAAAAAAAACTAAAATTTACTATTAGAAGTTCTCTAGAAAACATTTGTGCATTAACAGAAGCAAAAAAAACAACTAAAATTTTACTATTAGAAGTTCTCTAGAATACTTTTGTAATATAACAGAAGCAAAAAAACTAAAATTTTACTATCAAGTTCTCTAGAAGACCTTTGTTATACATTGCGAAAAGTTCACATCTCACGGGGATTTCCCTTTTCGAGGAAAGGAACTTTTATAGGAAGTATATAGCTAGGATCCCCAAGTGGGATTGAACCGGCGCCTTCAAGCACTCTACCGTTTGAGCCACGGTACAGTAATAGAAGCAAAAAAAAAAAAAAACATTAAAATTTTACTATTAAAAGTTCTCTAGAACACTTTTGTGCAGTAATTAAAAAAAATATTTAAAATTTTATTATTAAAAGTAATTATCATTATTATACTTTTCTTAAATTTATTTACGTGTATTTTCGTTCGTGCTTTCTATAGATAAAAAAATATTCCTAAATAAAAAAAATATTCCGTGCTTACCATGAGCTAGAATATTACCAATTCTCTAATTCTTGCAAAGTTGTGTGACGATCAAATGTTTGTGTGTGGGAGAGGAATGTAGGTGTATATGCTTGCGGATTCATTATACCTTAATTTTTTTAATGTTGCTCAAAATAAAATTGAAATTGAGATAAAACGTATCATGGGTGTATTTAACCGTCTGGAAGCCTGGAAGAGGAATGACCTCTATAAAGGCCTCATGACGAAGAGAAAAAGTTCTTGGATGAAGTATGTATTGCCATCCTGTATTCTAAAAATGCCCTAAGTGTTGAGGAAAAATAATGAAAAGCAGTAGTA
>SEYY01002542.1:112500-117500 GCA_009176605.1 Armadillidium nasatum
GGAGACGTCGTAGGAGTAAAATTTTAATTTATAAATAAGAGAAAATTCTCGAAATGTTGACTTTGTTCAGCAATGCACTTACTAGTACTATGGATTGATAAACACGCTTCAGGATTCCTGGAGTGTTCGTGTAACTTTGAAGGCTTTGTTGTATTACTGTCTCGAAGAACGTCAACAGCAAGAACTGGTGTTGCATACTCAAGTTGTCTTAAATGGCACCAAACTCAATAGTCCAACGGATGGCAAATTTGAGAGTACGGGATATGCAATCGGTCCACCTATAGATAGCAATCAGTCTGTTTGGAAACGTATCGTCAAGTTAATGTCTGTCAACAAACTGAAGTTGACAAAGCTAAACTAAATTAAAGATTACGTCGAAATAATGACCTAACAGTTTATGGGTTCTAGTTCAGCACGAAATGTGGCCTAGCGTTAACTTGGTTGTTTTTCATTTCCAAAATATATTATGTAGCCTAGTACACGAAATAAAGAATTAGTGATGGTCTTGCACATAAATATACGGTCACATCACATGTCATGTTTGTTTTTATCCATAGGTAGTAATTCATTCATAGCCATCCTTGCCTTCCTTGGTAGGTTAACTGCCATTATACACTTGTACTGTGGGGCATTCTTATTCTGGAGTTAATAAGAATTTTGTCACTAACTTTTGACCTGTGCATTTTGGAACCCTTATTCAAAAATACTTTTATCACGGTTGGTGTCGGTACAACCAGTAGTCCATGTTTCGCTAAGAAAAGAATCAGTACCTAAAATTTTGGCTCATATATATATATATATATATATATATATATATAATATATATATATATATATATATATATATATATATATATATATATATATATATATATATAATATATATATATATATTATATATATATATATATATATATATATATATATTAGGGAATACTTTTAAAAAAGGTTTCAAAGTAAATAGAAGAATGAATTAAAGGTTAATGATACCTGGAGGAGGAAAGAAGATATATTCAGAGTTTGAGAAGAATGTGTGAATGATGGAAGGAGAAGGCGTACAACTTGATGGAAGGAAAAAAATGAGTAGAGATGTGCAACAGAAAATATTTTAAAAAATGAATTAGATGTAAATTAGGAATAAATTCTTGATGGATAAAGTATATGTAAAAGTTGAATGATTTATATGGAATGATCATTTCTTTTACAGACTTGCAGAAAGCATTTGATTCGATTCCCATAGAAGAAGGCTCTAGAAAGGAATGGAAAAGAAATAACGAGTATACATTTATCAAGAGAAATGTTAAGAATAACGAAGATCCTATACGTGTGCATACACAATCTGTACTAGACATGAAACGAAAGGTGACTTAAAAGCAAAACTGATAAAACAGGGTAGTGTATTGTTGCCTATCGTTGCTTAAGTTGTGATACCTCGTAAGTCCGAAAATATGAAAAATAATGTTTATATTTAAAAAAAAATTCTAGCGACATCTCGTAACTCAGAGTAATTTCTAATGCCTATTAATAAGGAAACACAATCAAAGAAATTCACCTTTTCAAAATAAATTTTTAAAACGTCTATTCATTTTCCTGTAAACGTAATATTTTGAGTTAAGAATCATCACAGCTTAAGCAAAGATATATAGATAAAGTTATCCAGAGATATAGGAAAGGATGGGTGTGAGAGGCGCAGAGAGTGGTATTAGTTAACACTTCCTTCTGGAGTATCAGAAAGGAGATATGGAAACAGGGTTCAATTCAATAAATGGAAGGAATATTTTGAAGAGATCCGTAGGAAGAAGAATGAAGAAGACCAAGAAGGAAGTAGTGAGGTGAAGGGGTTGAGAAGCAAAGCTTTCCTTATTTGGAGGAGTTGAGATGGAACACCTTTCCAGATAGAGGGAATTGGAAAGCGAAACCTCTTTGGAGATAAAGTAAGAAAAACACACACACACACACACACACACACACACACACACACACACACACACATATATATATATATATATATATATATATATATATATATATAATATATATATATATATATATATATATATATATATATATATATATATATATATATATATATATATATATATATACGCGTCGTTTGTGTACAGACAAACAATTAAATGCTCACACACACAAGCAAACAATAAAGAAAGAGAAAGAAAAAAAAAATTGTCTAGTCATCTTTTTTTTTTTTTTTTTTTTTTTTTTTTTTTTTTTTTTTTGAGACATTCGAAATTTTCGATGTTTAAATTTTCTATTAATAAAAATGTGAGACAAAATTTCAAGGTCATTTTTCGGATATTTTTTTGTTTTTTAAACTTTTTTAATTTATTTTACTTATTAAAATATTCCTAATACATATGCACTTATTAATTTATAAGCCTAGATTTGTGGGCGTTTACACACACACACACACACACACACACACACACACACACACACACACACATACACACACACACACACACACACATATATATATATATATATATATATATATATATATATATATATATATATATATATATATATATATATATATATATATATATATATATATATATATATAATATATATATATATATATATATATATATACCTATACATTATTACTGTTTCCCACATACTGAGAGGTGGCGTCAGTTACATGATTGGAATGATCAGATAATTGTTTCTGTAAAGGAATAAATACTCCATGTCTCCAAGTGACCCTCTCTTTTATTTTTCTAATTACTTCATCCATATTTATGCTTTTATCCATTAATAATTCCACCATTAAGTGACTTCAATATCTCATAATCCTTTTCTTTCCAAAAGTTTAATCCTTTTTTGCATATTAAAAATTATGTTCACGTCTGACATCCCCATGCAAAACAGTTGTAACTAACATACTCTCAAGCAATTTTATACTATCCTTTATAAATTTCCCTTTTTTTTAGTTGTAAGACTATTTTACACACTTTAATTCTCCGGAACTTGATGATCAGTTTCTTATTTCATTCCTCCTAAAGCCCTTGTAAACGTCCCCAAATACCTAAAGATTAGATATCCATTAGGCTTTCATTTTTTTTCTTGAGTTTTTGAATTAATTTTCTTTACTTTTAATAGGATTAATTTTTAGTCATTTCTCTTGATATACTCGTTCAAATTCCAACGCCAAATCAACCATTTTTTCTTCTTTGAAATAGACACTACCAATATAGTATCGTCAGCAATCAGTAAAACTTTGATCTTCAAGTTACCCTCATTTACACTCATATTAGCTCCCTTTCTCAATCTTATCCATATTTTTAACTGCTAACTATACTATCCATAAAGACATTAAATAACCATGGAGACGTAATACAGCTTGGCACTGATCTTCTACCACTTTAAACAACCCTCATTACTTCTTGTTAATCCTAACGTATGCCCTTTTGTTCCTATAAACTTCTTACTTTAATTGCTTTTAACACCATTCTATTTACTCCGTAATCTTCCAAAAATTTCTTCATTGAACTCTTTAGCGTGCCTTTTCCAAATCAAGAAAGGATACGAAACCATTTCTGTACCAACATTTTCAAGGTAAACACCTGATCCAAATATCTTCACTTATCCCTGAAAGCACATCGTTCTTCCTTCATTTGTTTATCCGTGATATTCTTCACCTTCTCTGTAAACGCTCGTCCATATACTATTCCTATACTATAGTCAAAAAAACTTATTCCTCTGTAATTAAAGCACTTTTTTTCATTATTATCTTCAATTTTATAAATTGGAACAATCTTACCAATTTTGTGGTACCTGGTACGTTTATCATCAAATATAGAGTAATCTTATCAACCATTCCTCGACACTATTACCCCTCTTTTCAAACGTTTCTATTTATATGAAGTGCATGCCCCAAAACTTTACTCCCCTCATTTTCTTCTAAACATTCACGATTTCATCTTTTTGTAATATGTCCAATAATTTTATTTTCTCTTTTTTTTGTAATATTCTCTTCTACTCTTAACTTTTCATCTTTTTACCTCCTCTTCTATTCTATTAGAAGTTAAAGTAATACACTAGAATGTTCTCTCCATCTTTCCTTGACTTGCATCATCCTGAACTAGACTCCCATCCAAAAAGTCTTGACATCAGTTGTAACCTTTTTCATTTTGTTTTGAACCTTGCTTATTGTCCTAAAGCAATTTTGTTTTTCCAATAATTTGCAGCTGTCTATTATTCACTCTACTTTTCACCTGTCTTTCTTTGGCAGTTTTTACTTTCATTTTAACTCTTGTACTTCTCCCTTGAAAGGCTATTAGTAGCCAGATATTTTGCCAACTACTGTTTTCCTCTTTGCATATGTGAGTAGTATCCAATTCCTCATGAACTCCTCCACCATTCGCTAACCTTCGTTTTTGTTTTACTTTTTCCATTAATCATTTTCACACCAACTACTTCCCTTGTAGTCCTTATTGTTTTATATATATATATATATATATATATATATATATATATATATATATATATATATATATATATATATATATATATATATATATATATATATATATATATATATATATATATATATATATATATATATATTACGCTCTTCCTGTACTCCATCTATCTCTGTTTTTTCTACTATTCCACAATTATCAACCAATATCCTTTTGTTGGGTATTCTTCAGTATCTAATTTTTCTACTTTTGTAACTTCTACACCTACTATTTTTTAGTCTTTTCTTTCACCTTTAATTTTGCTTTTATTAAATAGTTATCTGATGAACACTACTGCTTTTCTAAAAACGTTCACTTCTAATAACTTTTATTTTTCCTCTTATTTTACACGTACATAGTTAAACAGAGCACGTTCACCGGTCACTCCACTCTCTCTCTCTCTCTCTCTCTCTCTCTCTCTCTCTCTCTCTCTCTCTCTCTCTCTCTCACACACACATATATTTATATATAATATATATATATATATATATATATATATATATATATATATATATAT
>SEYY01002542.1:122500-127500 GCA_009176605.1 Armadillidium nasatum
TTAAAGCATTGCTCTTGACAGAAAGCAGAAGAGGTTAAAGAAATAACAGAAAGAATTTAAAAAATGGATTAAAATTACTGTATCATTTCTGACATTATTCCAGAATCCATTTTTGTGGCATGGATTAAGTAAACCATAGTCCACGTGAACACGACATTGAGGGACGTGCGTTCAAAAACAAACAGCAGATATTAATACTCTTAAGAGCAATGATTAAGACCATAGGAGACATGATAAGTAAAGAAAGATTTTGGGAATACTGCTGAAGTGAAGAAAAAAGAGATAGATTTGCAATACTAATATTTCTGTACACTTTGAGACAATGGAAGTAAATGGTATTATTTAATTAAAGGCGTTTATAGCCGATAGTAAACATTTTTAATTTCAAAACTAGATGATCTAAATCTGTGATACAAAATATCATAATTTGGCGGAATTGTAAGTAGGCCTTTTCATGAAGCAAAAACTTGGACAAGATAAAAGAGTTTGGTAGGCTCTTTGGTAGGCTCTTTGTTTTCACTGTCATGATGACGACAATTTCAGAGTTTGTTGCGGATATATATATATATATATATATATATATATATATATATATATATATATATATATATATATATATATATATATATATATATATATATATATATGTGTGAAGAGAGAGAGAGAGAGAAACTTCGTAGAGAAAAATAAAACTTTATTACAAACTATAAAGTTTTTACCATTATGTGCGACCTGTGGTTTGAGTTTGCTTTGGCGATAACGAGGTAGAAATTATCTTTCTTCTCTTTTCTTATGTTTATTTTATTTTAACTTTTAGTTTATCTGTTTAAGGGAACCGAAAGATCTCATTCTTATCTATACTGTAATTAATTCATTTATTTTTATTCAAATTTCTTGTTTACTTTTCTCTTTCTCACTTCCACTCTCTCTCTCTCTCTCTCTCTCTCTCTCTCTCTCTCTCTCTCTCTCTCTCTCTCTCTCTCTCTCTCCCTCAGTCCTCTTTACTTTCCTTGGTCTCTCACTCTGTCTATCTTTCTCTGCCTCCTTTAGGATGTCTGAATATCTCTGTCTTGCTCATTTTCTCTTTTTCGACCTCTCTCAGTCTCTTTCTTTCTCCCCCACCTCTGTATGTCTCTTTCTCTCTCCTCCCTCCTTAATTTGCCTGTCCTCTCTATCTCCCATTATCAGTTTTCATCTTTCTATTTCCTTCTGTGGCTCTCTCTTTCTGACTCCCACAGAGTCTTTTCTGCATCTACCTTTCTCAATCTGTTTGTCTGTCTTCTCCCTCAATCTTTCAGTCTGCCTCTTTCATCTCTCTCTCTTTCATCTCTCTCTCTCTCTCTCTCTCTCTCTCTCTCTCTCTCTCTCTCTCTTCTCCCTGCCTCCTTTAGTCTCTCTCTCTCTCTTTATGTCGTCCTTTTTTCTCACCTACTTTCGGGTTTTGTAAAATATTGCCAAATATTCTTTTCTTTTTCGACTTAAATTTCTTCTTTTTTTTTTCTGTCTTTTTTGAAAAGGTTTTCACTTTCTTTTATTAAAATTTCCATTCATCTCCTTTTACTTATTGTTTGCCTAAATAGAAAAGGGTAGGAGAAAACTTACACTTATTTCATGCGCACATACATACATACATACGTACATGGAATACTTACACGCATATGTTATGAATGCATATTATTCATAAGACCTGATTTAAATACAATGTAAGGGAGTATTCTAAATACCCCCTACCCCCCACCTCAAAAAAAAAAAAAACAAAAGTAAATTAAAAATGACAAGGGGCATTTACACTAAATTTCTGAAGTATTTGCCAGTGTCACGAAGGGTATGTTGAACAGTTGACTTAAAATTAGAATGGTATTGGGCATCGGCGGGCATTGAATATTGGCAAGGATTTCTTTATTATTATTATTATTATTATTATTATTATTATTATTGTTATTATTATTATTATTATTTTTAGTCGAATTGTTTATATACAAATGTTAAAATCAAAAGTAATTCAAAATTTTATTTTATGTATATTTAACTGTATAAATTTATGCATTTTATTCATATCGTTAAATAATAATTAATAATAATAATAATAATAATTATATTGATTTGCAGCAATGTTAGGAATTATTATTATTATTATTATTATTATTATTATTTTTTAATGATAAATGATTTGTATTTTATTGTCCAAATATATTTAGAGGTATATATATATATATATTTATATATATATATATATATATATATATATATATATATATATATATATATATATATATATATATATATATATATATATATATATATATATATATATATATCATCATCATCTTCTCCCAGGAAAGGTTTTCACCCTGTCAGTGGAACTGGCATCTTTTTCCATCTACTTTTAAGAGTCCCTCTCCCAGAGCCCTCTAAAAAATATTGCCATATATTATTATTATTATTATTATTATTATTATTATTATTATTATTATTATTATTATTATTATTATTATTAAATGCAGCTCCTTGAGTTTTATCCAAACTCTCAAGGGGGTTGGGGGTTGGGGGTTTTCACCCTTTCAGTTAGACTATTAGCATCGTTTTCCATCTAACCTCTAAACCCTCTCTCTTAGAGCTCTCCAAAAGACTATTCTTCTCGGAGCTCTTTGGCTTCGAATGTTGGTCCTTTTAAGTTGTTACAAGCAGCTAATAGAGTAATCAAAGGGCCGGGTTACTAGTCCTGTTGCCCTTTATATATATATATATATATATATATATATATATATATATATATATATATTTTTTTTTTTTTTTTTTTTTTTTTTTTTTATTTCTCCTCTGGTGGGCAAAGGCCAGAGGCCTACCATTGTTCCACCAGAGTTGGGAGGGAAGTCGGAAACATGGTCAAATTAAAGGCCGACATGACCTGATACACGGCGTTTAAAGGTGCTTAAGTCATAGGTAGTTGGGAATATAGATGAAGGAAGTGTGTTCCAGACTTTACCAGTAGAGTAAATGTAAGATTGAGCATAGAGGTTAAGTCTGGGGTCAGAGAGTTGGACAGAGAAAGGATGAGACTGTGTAGAAAGACGAGTCGCACGAGCCCTTCTTAATGGAGGAGGTATGCGACGAGAGAGTTCAGAAGAGCAGTGTCCATTGTAATAGCGATAGTAGAGAGAGAGTGACGCAACATTTCGACGGGCAGAAAGAGATTGGAGAGAATTAGTGAGAGCAGGAGAATTGATAAGGCGAAAAGCTCTAGACTCCACCTTTTCCAGGAGAGCTGTGTGTGTGGAACCACCCCAGATGTGTGACGCATACTCCATACAGGGGCGAACAACACCCCTATACAGAGCAAGCAACTGGGGTGGTGTGAAGAAATACTGAAGGCGCCTCAGAACACCCAACCTCTTAGAAGCTTGTTTAGAAAGAGAGGTAATGTGATCTTTCCAAGAAAGATCACGAGAAAAAGAAACACCGAGAATATTAAGGAGAGATGAAGGTTTGAGTTGAGTGTTTTCGAAGAAGATATCGTAGTTGTGTGGAAGATTGTGTCGAGTAGAGAGATGGAGGAATTGAGTTTTTGAGGCATTGAAAACGAACCATGTTTTCTTTGCCCCAATTTGAAATGAGAGATAAGATCAGAGGTTAGTTGCTCCAAGGCTACCCTTCCTTGCCTCTATTAACTGTTGCTGGGAGGGGCGTCTTTCAAACTGAAAAGAGTAATGAAGGGTGGAGTCATCAGCATAGGAGTGGATAGGAGATGAAGTAATAGAGAGAAGGTCATTAATGAAAAACAGAAAAAGTGTTGGGGATAGGACAGATCCTTGAGGAACACCACTATTAATAGATTTATAGGATGAACGGTGGCCGTCTACAACAGCTGCTATAGAACGACCGGAAAGGAAATCAGAGAGAAGGATAGATTCCGAAAGAGGGAAGTTTGGAAATCAAAGCTTTGTGCCAGACTCTATCGAAAGCTTTCGATATGTCCAGCGCTACAGCAAAAGATTCACCGAAATGCCGAAGAGCGGAGGACCAAGAGTCAGAGAGAAGGGAAAGAAGATCACCAGTAGAGCGTTTCTTTACGAAAGCCATACTGGCGATCTGGAGATAAGATTAGAAGAATTGAGATGTTTCCAAATCTTCCTGTTAAGGATAGATTCGAAAACTTTAGAAAGAACGGAGGTTAAAGAAATAGGACGATAGTTAGAGGGCTGAGAGGGGTCCCCCTTCTTCGGCACAGGCTGAATGAGCGCACGTTTCCAGCAAGAAGGGAAGGTTGAAGTAGAAAGACATAGACGAAATAGTTTACCAAGGCCGGGTGCAAGCTCGGAAGCACAAGTTTTGAGAACCACAGGAGGGATACCATCAGGACCGTACGCCTTCTTAGTATTAAGCTCAGAGAGAGCAGAAGTGACGTCTTTAGAAGAAATTACAATTTTAGGCATAAATGAGTTAGAGGGGGTTGAAGGAGTAGGAACAGCTCCGGAATCGTCTAAGGTTGAATTTAAGGCAAAAGTTTGAGCAAAGAGTTCAGCTTTAGAGGAAGGCAAAACGGCAGTTGTATATATATATATATATATATATATATATATATTATATATATATATATATATATATATATATATATATATATATATATATATATATATATATATATATATATATATATATATATATTGTTTCTCCATCAATAGCAAAACCAGAAAGGAAATATCCAAAAATATATTTTAAAATATGCTGTATTAAAGACTGAAAATTTCCTGACTTTGTAATTTGATGTAAAATAATAATAATAATAATAATAATAATAATAATAATAATAATAATAGTAAATAAATAAAAATGAAATTAAATAAAAAATTTTGCCTAAAAATATTTAAAATGTGTTTAAAAATATAGAAAAGATTTCACTGTGGATAACATTCAAATAGTTAAAGTCTCGCACTGTAGTTTTTATAATACTTAAAATAGGTAAAACAAATTTTAATGCTTGACACCCAAAGGTACAAATG
>SEYY01002542.1:132500-145000 GCA_009176605.1 Armadillidium nasatum
ATATATATATATATATATATATATATATATATATATATATATATATATATATATATATATATATATATATATATATATATACTATATATATATATATCTTGGCAAAGGTTCAGGACAATCAATTAGGACAACACTTTATCTTTTTTCTATTAATTATTTTTATTTTTATTATTAAAATTATCAAATGAAAAAAAAAGGAAAAGAAAAAAACAAAGCCATTAAGAATAAAAGCCTTTTTTTTCTTTTCTTTTTTTAATGGATGGCGCTAGTGAGTTTATTATTATTATTATTATTATTATTATTATTATTATTATTATTATTATTAGCCTAAATTAAATAAAAATAAAACCTTCGTGTTTTTAACAACAGCCTTGTCGTATGGTATGACACTTCTATAATATATATATATATATATATATATATATATATATATATATATATATATATATATATATATATATATATATATATATATATATATATATATATATATATATATATATATATATGATATGTTTGCTATAATGGCTACTGGGCAGGTATTAAAGTTACTGACAGAGTAAAGGTATATTTTAGGTTGGTTACTATAAGTATTCTTAAACAGGGAGAGCATCACGAGCTCTCGTTGCGTGTGGACGTGGTTCACTCTCTCCAAACTCGTGATGGACTGAAGAGCAGTATTTTGTCTGCCTGGAGGGACGGGATATCCCCTCTTCGGTGAAGTCCGCTCTCAAAAAAAAAAAAGAAAGAAAGAAAGAAAGAAAGAAACCGTCATGTTGTGGTCTTTAAAAATTGCTTAATTGATTATTATTATTATTATTATTATTATTATTATTATTATTATTATTTGTTTGTAGATAGTTTGTAATCTGTTTGGCTATGTTAGTAGTTTTTAAAATCTTGTTTAAGGTGTTTAATTATTGTTTATAGTTAATAGAATTTCTACTATTACTATTTAGAGGGTTTAATTTTCTAATCATTTTCAATCGGAAATTGAAATTTCATTCTGGTGAATTCGTGACACACACATCAGAAAATCCAAAAAATGAGCCTTATTTTATATATTATATAAAGGTTAATTTCGATTTTGGTGAATCTGTGAAGTACACAACATTTTTGTACCGTTCAATTTACCGTCAATAATCTTTATTTATTTTAATTCTATTTGAAATAAAAATGAGATTTGAAAAATAGTTTTAATCATACCTATACTTGACTTTATTTAGTATTTCTTCTTCTTCTTTTTTTTTGTATTTTTATTTTTATCATCCATCTTTGTTTTCCAAAACCCTTCTTGCTTGTTATATCGTATCCATTTACTTGTGTCAGATATTTTTTTTTTAATAAATGAGAGCAATTAGAGATTTTAGTAGGAATGACACTAATATATGCCTGGACTCTCCGATTTCTGGTAACCTTTCTTTATTCTGTTTACGTTTCTTTTTTCTTCCCTAGGCTTAGGTTACGTTAGGTTAATTGGAGTATTCGGAACTTCTGAACCTATCGTGTAATCCCAGTCATCTAACAACAACAACATAATAATAATAATAATAATAATAATAATAATAATAATAATAATAATAATAATAATTATTATTAAATTAAATTTTAAAACTTTGAATAATGTCTCACTGGTGGTTTATGGTCAGAAACCAGACTGTCCTGAATAAAATGCCGATATGCCCGATATTCATGATTAGAAAGATATGCAGTGCAAATAAATGAAAAGAAAAAAAAAAGAAAAATGAAGTGTTCCAAACCTTGCCAGCATAAAAAATATTACAGGTTACCACAACTAACGGGGAGGACCCATTTATTTTTGGGGGGGGGGGAGTTGTAAAGAAGGCAAGAAGATCCAAACAAACTCAAACCTAACGCAAGATATTTTTTTTTCAGTTCCTTTGAGAACGAAGCGAATAGGCCCATAAATAATAACCTTAAAAAAAAAAAAGTGGCTGAGCAAGCATAGACAGACGACAGTATCTGTAACCAAGAATAAGATCCAACTAGCTGGGACAGTATTGACAGGCCCCTGAGGCTTCTTCTTTTTTTTTTTTTTTTAACAATGAAAGTGTTGCTTAATTAAAATATGAATAAGTATTCTTAAAATTCAAAACTGCTTAGTAATCCGTAAACTATAATAAAGGAATAATATATTTTTCAGTGCTTACAGTCAACATTTCAAAAGTGACGTACGGATAGCAAGGCGGATGACATATGTCACCTACATATATATATATATATATATATATATATATATATATATATATATATATATATATATATATATATATATATATATATATATATATATATATATATATATATATATATATATATATGTGTGTGTGTGTGTGTGTGTGTGAGTGGTTGGGTGGGTGGGTGTGCGTGTGTGGGCGTGCGTGTGCGTGTTTTTATTGCGTATTTTAGTGTTAACAAAATTAAAATATGTATGAGTATTCTTAATATTTAAAAGTGCTTATTAATCAGTAAACTACGACAAAGGAATAATAATAATATATTTTTTAATGTTTTGCACAATCAGCATTTCGTAAGTGACGTACGGATAGAAAGGCGGATGGCCTACGTCACCTCCCTATATATATATATATATATATATATATATATATATATATATATATATATATATATATATATATATATATATATATATATATATATATATATATATATATATAATATATATATATATATATATATATATATATATATATATGCGTGCGTGTGTGTGTGTGTTTTTTATTGCGTATTTTAATGTTTGCAACATATGTTAAATATGTTAATTGTTTTGAATTGTATATAATATTCTTATAGGCGTTGTATAGGTCCATAATTTTAAAGCCGTATAGCATTACAAATTTTGTTGCATGATCAAGCTCAATTTACATATATATATATATATATATATATATATATATATATATATATATATATATATATATATATATATATATATATATATATATATATATATATATATATATATATATATATATATATATATATATATATATATATATATATATATATATATATATTTATTATTATGAGAGAACTTTATATTATTTTTTTAAATACTGACAAATACATTCGTATTTATTTTATTTTTTTTTATTTATTTTATTAAAACTTTCGTTTTTTCTTGAAGTAGACTTTCTTTATTGGAGTTGCCAGATATATCTTTCTTGACATTGAAAATTGTCGTTAAATTGGACACAGTTGAATTTTAAAGGCTTTTATATGTAAATTATATTTTAATATTAGTTTACTTATTATTTAATAAATAGCTTAAAATTCCCTTATGTGACTACAATGAAAATGTAAAAAAAAAAAATAAATAAATAAATAAAATAAAAAATACACTAATTGGCAACGTATTTTTCAAACAGGCGGCCATGATAATAAATAGCCCTCAACGAAAATAGTGCTTGCTTTTTAAGATTTTATATGAATTATACATAAATGTACTTTATAACAGCATGTAAAAGATTTTTTTATGGTATAATGGAATAAAAATTATTTATTTGTTTTTCATGTAACGCTTTCTTACCTTCGTTATAAAATAATTTGAAGTACATTCTAAAGAATGTCAAGTCAATTTTTGTTACAATTTTTTCTTTATTATACACCTTTCACTTTTTTAAATTATTTAACATAAAAATTAGAGAAAGTATCTTTAAAAGCCGTGAAATTGAGAACTATCAATTAAATGTACGAGCTTTGATGAGACAGACTAAATATACTTTATATTACAGGATTAGATAATTACATATAGGACAGTTGCAAATTTTTTAAATTAGGCTTTACAATTTCTAAACGACAATTTCATAATTTTTTTAATGCGTGATATAATATATATATATATATATATATATATATATATATATATATATATATATATATATATATATATATATATATATATATATATATATATATATATATATATATATATATATATATATATATATATATATATATATATCACAAAAGGCAATGCGAAAGACCTTATGACGTATTATTTTTCTGTCTTCTTTAATTGTGTCTGTAAGGTCTTCGCCAGAATAATCACCGATAGTCTGAAAAGCGTTCGAAGAAAACTAGCGTTGAGAAAAAACAAGCTTTAGGAACGGCAACTCTACTGTTGACCACCTATTGCCTACAAGGCCTTTGATTCTGAATCATTTTAGTCTTTGCAGTTGTCAATCAACGGGGGATTTCACAGTGTACATCAACATCCCCCGACATATTTATAACTACTTCACAAAAACTTTCTAAACCTTCCCAGCTTGCAAAAGAAGTCCTCCAAAGTAATGCCATCTCACCGAAGCTCTTCACAGAATCCTATGAATCTACTTTTCGCAAACTTGACTGAGAGTTAAAACGGGGAGTACCTGAACCACTTGTGGTTTACTGTTGATATCCTGTTTATTGCAAATAGCCTACAGAATCTACAAGAAATGCTCATCAAGCTTGACGATGAGAGCAAGCTCTTCGATCTCCACACGAACTTCGAGAAAACCCAAATGATGATGGATAAGAAATTTGATAAAAATATCGAGATCAAATGCCGACAGTAAGATCTGTATTGGTTAGCACATCTCAATAACACCATAAAAAAAAGGATCAAGCGGGATGATAGGACTTCTGCTGAGCTAGCTCCATTTTCAAGTCCAACAATTCCATTATCCTGAAAAAAAAGGCTTATAACCAGTTCATTTTACCAACAGTCACATAAGATGACGAAATGGATAAACTGAAAACTAAAAGCTATGCAATGAGCTTACGAAAGAAGTATACTCAACATCACCTGGACGGATTAAAATCAACCTGGTGAACATAAGAACGACTGGAGTTAGTCAACGTCCTCAAGGAGATTGGCGGATTAAATTGAAACTCAGCCATCTCTTACGATAAGAATGAAATTCACCAAATGAACCTTCAGGCCATCTGACTGGTCCCCCAGAGGATGCAAAGAGAGCAGAGGCCGTCAAACTCGAATTCCAATGATAGAGAAGAGCATATGACAACAAATGAGAAAGCCCTGTTGTGTACAGCAAGGGATAAGGCACTATATTTCGAGAAAAGACTGAAGAATATATATATATATATATATATATATATATATATATATATATATATATATATATATATATATATATATATATATATATATATATATATATATATATATATATATATATATATATATATATAATATATATATAAGAGTTCTTTCTTGGACAATAAATGTGTGACGAACTGACTGGGTTTCCAGCTCCTTCCACAGACCCTCTTGTCCTCATCCATCCAAGTTCCCCCCCTTATATATATATATATATATATATATATATATATATATATATATATATATATATATATATATATATATATATATATATATATATATATATATATATATATATATATATATATATATATATATATATATATATAGAACGTAGTTGAACTCTTCTTTATAGAGAGAGACTTTCATATATGATTTGCATGTTATCAAAGGGTTGAAAATTTTATTACCCACATGATAATGGTTTGATAACACATGAAAGCGCTTGACTTATGTCTTAAAAGTTTGCTCTTACTTTCATTGATACTTGAGAGCTACTACTACTACTAATACTGTTATTACTATTACTATTATTATTATTATTATTATTATTACTACTACTGGTGCTGTTACTTGCTCTACTAAGATTATTATTATTAATAATATTACTTCTTATATTACTGCTGTTATTGCTTATAGCATTATATTTAATATATTAATAATATAATATTAATAAATAATAAAAATAAAAAAAAAAAAAAAAATATATATATATATATATATATATATATATATATATATATATATATATTATATATATATATATATATATATATATATATATATATATAATACCTGTAATGGGATTAGACCAAAGGCCTATACGACACCCATGAAAGGGGAAAATAAATTTCAACGGCAAAATTAAAAGGCTAGTATTTCCGTTGTGAAAAAAAAAGTGAATGAAAGTAAAGAACGAAAAAATGTTTGAAACTATTACCAGTGGAGTACATATAAGAATGAGCATAGCGGTTAAACGTTGTGTTCAGAGAGATGAACCGAGAAATATCAGAATGTATGGGAAGAAATGTGTTACGGGTTTCTCAAAGAAGGATAAATGCTCCCTGAGTGTTTACTTACGTTTTCATTGTTTGTACCTCTTGGTTGTCTTGTGAGCGAGTGAGCGTACCTCTTGGTTGTCTTGTGAGCGACTGAGCGTACCTCTTGGTTGTCTTGTGAGCGACTGAGCGTACCTCTTAGTTGTCTTGTGAGCGAGTGAGCGTACCTCTTGGTTGTCTTGTGAGCGAGTGAGCGTACCTCTTGGTTGTCTTGTGAGCGACTGAGCGAGTCGTCGATTTCACTGAGCGAGTTTACAAGTTGGTAAGTAACAAAGGATAAATTCTCCTGGAGAGTTCAGAGTTTCAGTGTTCGTTGTCGCATTAATATTATAAGGAACACTATTCAGTAGTTCGAAGTTCTGAAAGAGATTGTAGTTAGAAAACGATTGGGTGAAGGTTGATAAAACGAAAAAACCGTAGACTCCACCCTTTAGGAAGAACAAAGATTGTGTGATGCATACACTCTGCAAGGAGGAAAACTAGCTTATAGAAAGCTAGTAACTAGGAGGGTGTCAAGAACTTCAAAAGGTGCCTGAGATATTGATGGTTATTTGATAATGCCCAGTATAAGATGAAAATTGCAGCCATATTTTTTTAAAAATAATTATTATTATATATAAAATCTTTCGAACCTTCAAAGGAACGCACACCCAAGGCTTGGAATATTTGGCTTACTTCAGGTGTTCCCAACCTTTTTTGCTTGTGGACTTCCTGAGTCCTAACTTAACGTATGCGGAACCCCCAAACATTCATATGTAATACTCCTAAATTAAATTAAAAATTTTTATTGAGAAACCCTCAAAGCTTCTGTGGTACCCTGGGGGTGCATGTGGCCCCCGGTTGGGAAACGCTGTCTTATATGACGGAATGCTAACCAGAATTAAGTCAAATATTAACTAACTTCATGAAAAGTTTTGATACATCGGCGATACATGACTTCTGATATCTTTTCCCATCATAACCCATAGACGAATCATACTAGAAGGACACAATTTAAATTTAAAATCCAGAATTTTCTAAGTCTACATAAATTATATAATACAGTAAATATAAAATAACATATTTTTTTCTTCCTAATTGTTTTTTTTTTTTTTTTTTTTTTTTTTTTTTTTTTTAATTTTTTTATTTTTTTTTAATAAACACCCTCATGAAGCAAATTTGTATTTCTTTTAATGCATTTAAATCTAATTAAATCTTTTTTGTAGATATTTAAATGTAAAATAATGCTTTTATTTTAAATTTTAAAATATTAATTATTTTTTTATACGTCATTAGGTTCAGCCCGACTCCAATAAGATAGTTTTTGTTTTCATGACCAATCACGAACGAGGTTTCTTTGCCATTTTTAAATAAACAAAAACGGCAAAAGACAGTGGTGCCAAATTTAATAACTTTGTACCAGATTATGTTTCGAATTTCCCGTTTTCGATATATATATAATATAATATATAATATATATATATATATATATATATATATATATATATATATTATATAAAATAGAAATACTAAGAGGCAATAGGTTTTATGACGTCACTTATACGTCATATGTATCATGGTGTAAAATAATACTTTTTGGATGAAAGTAGGCGGAGCTAAAGCTACAACATTTTTTTCAAGGTCATGAAATTTGCAAACAAATTTCCTATATCTTGTTACTAAGTAATACGTTTGTAGTTTGTTTGGTAGATACGTTGATTCCTTTGTGTTCGTTTGGTAGATACGTTATTTTGTTTTGTAGATACGTTGCTTCCTTTGTGTTTGTATGGTAGATACGTTATTTTTAGTTTGTATGTTAGGTAGATACATTGCTTTCTTTTGTGTTTCATAGATACGTTATTTTATTTTATTTATTTGTTTCTTTGGTAGATACATTTTATTTTGTTTGTTTGGTAGATACGTTGCTTTCATTGTGTTTGTTTGTTCATTTTTCTGCTGCTTTCGTCATTCAATATACAAAACCGTATTTGTGCTTTTAAAGTTTGAGGTTTTTTTGCGATCTTTTTTTCTGACAATTTTGCCAAGTTGACAAAAGTCTTCGGGGAACTTTTTTTTTTTGTTCTTGTGAATAAGCATATAAATATAAAACAAATAAAAGTGACAATTCTCATTCAATTGTTAAATAATAATAATAATAATAATAATAATAATAATAATAATAATAATAATAATATAATAATTAATAATAATTATATTTATAATGTGAATTGTTTGATAATTTTACCATTGTTGTAAGACATCTTTAGTAGTATTTCTTAAAACTTTATCATATCCAAATTCACGCTCAAATTTTACCATATTTTTTTTTTTAACTCTTCCTCTGGGAAATGTATTTATTATTTTTTGCAAATTTCATCCATTATAATTTTACTTCAATATTTTCTTCAATATTATTATTATTATTATTATTATTATTATTATTATTATTATTATTATTATTATTATTATTATTATTATTATTATTATTATTATTATTATTATTATTTCAAATTTTTCAACTACTTCCAACTCTGCTCCTGATCTTTTACTTAGTTATTATAATTGTCCATTCTATAAAGAGAATCAGTTATCAATTACCTTATTTTCTTAATTAATTAATAATAATAATAATAATAATAATAATAATAATAATAATAATAATAATAATAATAATAATAATTTGAAATTGTATTCAATGAAGCTGTAGATAAATAATGATCATCATTTGTATCATATGACATTTTCCCTTTAATAGTTAATGGGGAATATTCCGCATCTATTATGGAGAGAGGAGTGTAAAGGGGGGGGGAGAAGGGGGAGGGAGAGGGTCTTAGAGACCAAAATTGTAGATCGTTTTTTGTTTGTCGTCAAAATTTTCGTAAGAACGCTAAAATTTTCATTGTTAAGCTTAATTTAGATTACTACTGATGAGGTAATGAGTTATTATTAGTAGTAGTAGTAGTAGTAGTAATAGTAGTAGTAGTAGTATTGGTAGTAGAAATAGTAGTTGTAAAAGTTAGTATTATTATCCATGGGATGGTAATAAATTATAATTGTTATTGGTAGTAGGCCAATTCCCTGAGATGTAAACTATATATATATATATATATATATATATATATATATATATATATATATATATATATATATATATATATATATATATATATATATATATATATATATATATATATATATATATATATATATATATATGCAGTTTAAAGCAAATGCATACAAAGCATTTTGAAAAATCTAAATAACTTGACAAATTTAATTCCTTCGAAATATATTTTCTTTCAATAGATAAATCGTTGATTCTACTGCAGTCGAGGGAATAGGAACTAAACTTCTCTAAGAGGAACACAAGTTTCCTATTCTCGTTTCCTACTGAAAAACTAAAATGTTTCTCAAAAAAGAAGCATTCCTTTTCAATCATCGTAAGTTTATATCACAGTGTTCTTGTTTGTTAAAAGTTGTTCATATTCCTGTTCAAAGCTCAAATCTGTTCTTTGTATTACATTTACAGAGATGCTCTTTTAAAGATCCGAGTTAACATTTTCTGGAAATTTTGGAGAGGTTTCCCACGACTAATTCCGTCTAATTTAAATATTAAGCTCCAATAAATTTTGCAAATACACCATCATTTTAAAACCAACTCTTTCTCTAAATTCCTAAATTTAAAAGAGGATCTCCAGGTGCCCCAAACAAATACAAGTTTTTCAACCAAATGTTTATGAGGGCATCTAAAATCAAAATACAAAGATAAACATTCACTACTATAATCAAAATACAAAGATAAACATTCACTACCAGAATAGAAGCGGTAAAAAGAAACAGAAAAGAAAAAGAAAATATTGAAAAAAAACAAGAAAAATCATATTTTCTTATATTTTGTATGAAAACAAATTTATTATTTCACTGATTGAGCTGAAATTTTCAGGGCATATGCATTTTTTCGCGAAGTTCTAAGTTGATTTCGAGCTTTTTTCTGAGTCTATAACGGTTTAAAAGTTATTTGGACACAAAGTAGAAAAAATGAATAGCGGGTTCAAACCACTGGTCCACATGAGCTGAAAATTTAACTGAATAATCTTAGCCCCAATTTCTTGCATTATTGGGAACAGATTTTTGATTTCACGTCTAGAAAAAAGTTATTTAATGTTCATCATTACTGCTATATACTAATTGTACTTTGTCATTTAATGAGACTATAGTCTTTTTTACCTCATGCAAGGTAACTTTAATAATTAACTATAAATCTACCGATAAGGCTTGGTCATAATACCATGTATGATACCTAGACCATCCATATACCTATTCTGTCCTTTCATAAGTGTCAAAAGTGAATCGCAGTCAACAACGACCTGCAGCAAAACAATTCCAAAAATACCGAATGAATATTTTAAATGCATTTTTTTTTTTTTTTTTTTTTTTTTTTGCAGTTCGTACCGACAAATCGAAACTATTTTTGCAATTTTCCAGAAAGCATTTGAGGGAAAAACCTTTTTTTTATATATAAATTTATTCTTCAGCATAAAAGGATAAAGCAATAAATGACGCAAATTTTGGCTTTGTCATTGCTGCACGCATTCACACACGCATACCTACACACACACACACAGATACAAATATACGCACGCACGCACACACACACACACACACACACACACACACACACACACATATATATATATATATATATATATATATATATATATATATATATATATATATATATATATATATATATATATATATATATATATATATATATATATATATATATATATAATTTGGCTTTGTCATTGCTGCACGCTCGCATTCATACACACACAAACACACACACACACACACACACACACACACATATATATATATATATATATATATATATATATATATATATATATATATATATATATATATATATATATATATATATATATATATATATATATATATATATATATATATATTAGGGAAAATAATTTTTTTTAAGTATGAATTTTCGGAGAATTCGACATTTGATATAGTTGTTTATATAACGAAGATATTTATATTATATATTTAATCAGTAAATAAACAAATAATAATGTATCATTGTCATTGAGGATCCGTCTCATTAACTATAATAATAATAATAATAATAATAATAATGATTATACTCATTCATAATTATAATAATAATAATGATTATTAATTCATTATAATAATAGGTAAATGTAGTAGTAATAATAATAATAATAATAATGTTGAATGTAATAATAATAATAAAATTTATTATAATAAATAATATTGATAAAAATAAAAATTATAATATTGATAATAATAATATTGAACTTATTGATTTTAATAATCATAATAATAATAAAATAACTTTGGTGTTGATCGTATAATAATAATAATAATAATGATAATAATAATGTTCATTGTAATATTAATAATGTGTATTATAATTATAATAAAAATAATGATGACCATACTAACGATGGATCGTAATTATTTGTTTCGATATGTGAAGTAAATCGTCAAGAGTGTGAAACGTTAGAAGAACATTTTAATTCACCTCGTAACTTTTCCTTTCACATCTGAGAAACTTTTTTTTTGAGAAATACCAAAAACTGCCCCCCCAAAAAATTGTGAATCTCTTTTTTTATTTATTTCCTCCCCTTCCCCGCTACCCCCCATTTTGTGGCTTCTATTTGTATTTTTATTTTTATAAGTTTTGAGAATTTGTGACCTTTGCATGTCATGCCAAGATTTATGTTGACCTCAGAGTGCCTTCATAGTTTTAGGTTTCAATTCCATAATTTATGTGTCTTTGTGGACAGCTTTATTTGTGTGTGTGTGTGTGTTATGGTTCCAACTATATGTATCAGTTTCACTGGAGAGGTAATGTGGTATAAGTGGTTTGGTGGTTCCCATATACTCAGTCTCTCTGTTTACTCACTCTTGGTACTTTCTGTATAGTATTACAATTTATCAGTTAAATGAAGAAGTTTTACGATTGGAAATTTAATATTTACGTGGTCTGAATTAGATTATTTAGTAAATTTAAGTTTAGAATTTTTTTTTTAGTATTTTTGTAGTATATATTTTTAGAAGATTATTTAGAAGTTTTTTATTTTAATTTTTATATTTTCGTAGTTACGACTTAAAAAATTCAGATTTTTATTTAGATCTTTATTAAAATTATTTAGCACTTTTGTGGTCATGACTTTATTTAGATTATTTATTATACTCATGAAGTCAGATTATTTAGTCATGTAGTCAGATCTTTATTTAGATTATTTATTACCATTGTAGTGAGA
>SEYY01002542.1:157500-175000 GCA_009176605.1 Armadillidium nasatum
AGTTCCATTTTTCTCCGCAAGATGTCAGAGTGTTTACCTTGATCTGTTCAACATGACGTCATCGCCAGTCTCTTAGAAAAAGAAAAATGGAAGCAGTAACAAACGTTTTAATCTACATTTATTCATTCTTCATGAATAATAATAAAAAAAGTGTCATTATTATTCAAAAAAAAAAAAAATAAATAAATAAATAAAATTATTCAAAAAAAATAAATAAATAAATAAAATTATTATTCAAAATAGGTAAAAAGTTTTGGAAATAAACTTGTGAAATTCATACTATAAGGAATGTATACAAACATTTTTCTCAAAAATATCTTGTTTGACGTTAAAAAAAAAAAAAAATATGAAAAAAATATAATTAAAACATTTAAAATTATTTCTTGTATGTAAAAATGATTTTGTAACAAAAGATTTGCTTGTATTTGTTTATATATATATATATATATATATATATATATATATATATATATATATATATATATATTATATATATATATATATATATATATATATATATATATATATATATATATATATATATATATATATATATATATATATATATATATATATATATATAAGCGTAACTAGGAGGTGCAGAGGGCTTCCCCCTTCGAAATTTTAGTAAAAGTTTAGTAGACCCTTTTGTGGTAGAAGGTAAGAATGAAAATGAAGGGGAGGGGGGGGGGGGAGGGAATTATTTGCTGCTGAGATATTAGAAAATGAAGAATATTAAACAGAACACGAAAAAAATTTTTAATATAAATATGGGAAATAATGATGGAAGGATAAATATAAAGAGTACAGTACAAGTGAAAATATTTTAAGGAAACAATAGTAGTGATTGAAAGTTAGAGGTTTGAAACATATTGATGGAAAAAGTAAATGAAAAGGAACCTAATGTTTTAATCAATAAATAAATACTCTTATTAAAAGTAAAAAAAAAAAAAAAAAAGAGGCTTTTGCAAGATATTTAACTGTTTAATAGTCAGGCAGCATAGGAAAAATGAAAAACTTTCTGAAGTGAAGTTGAAAGTTGAAAGCTGCAAATAGAAAGGAGAATAAAGGATGGAGTGAAAATATTTGCTGCAAATTATGAAGAAAGTAGTAAACTATTCTCCAAGGTGACCAGTTTGGTTTGAAATTTGGAATAGGTTATAACTGTTGTTAAAGACTTTGAATAGGAATGTAGTTCCGGATGGTAAAGAGGTAGAGGAAAGATGAAGGGAATATTTTGAGGAGTAACCAATGCTAGAACAGTATAGAAGAAGGAGAAGAAAGACTACAAGTTAGATTAGAAATTAATATTAAGCAGGAGGAGATTAGGAGGGAAAATGTTGAAAATATAACAAAGGATGAAATCGTGAATGTTTTGAAGAAACAAAAGGAGGAAAATCTTCGGGTTTTGATTCTATACAAATAGAAATATTAAAAATGTGATAGCAGTGTCGTGGAGAGATTGATGAGATTATTCAATGTTTGCTGGGAAAGGAACGAGGAACCATAAGATTGGAAATACTTTATTTTTCCAACTAATAAGTTAGGAGAAACAAAAAGGAATGCTCTAATTACAAGTGAATAAGTTTACTGAGTTTAATTGTTAATAGGAAAAGAGTATTACGGATAAACAGATTGGGGAAGAACGTTGTAACTTTATGGATGGTCGAGAATGTATGTTAACCTTGAAAATAATGACAGTGAAATATTCAGAAAAGAAATAGGACTGTTTTGTTTTATTCATTGATTTGGATAAGTCATGTTGACAGAGAGGGAAATTCTTGAGAGTTTTGGAAGGTTATAGTTTAAATGAAATATTGTTAAATGATAGTAAAGCATTTTATAAGAATAGTAGAATATGCTTTAGGATTGAGAGAAGGAAAGAGTGGTTGCTTAAAATAGGAGTATGTCTATAACAACTTTGTGTTGTCTCCATGACAATTAAATATTTTTATGGATAGAGTAGCTATAGTGGTATAGGTACAAGTGGGAAAGGAGCTGATATATATCTATCAACATGGGGATAATTTAGAGATTAGTGTTCTACCGTTTGCTGAAGATACTGTGTTGGTAGCTGATTTTAAAGGAAAACTACGTGATTCGTAGTATTAGTTATTTGAAGGAATGTCCAAAAGGAAAGAACTTAAAATTAATCTTTCTAAAAGTAAAGTTATGAGAATTTGTTCAAAACTCAAAGAAAAATACCATTGCGAGTTGGAAAACATAAAGGTGGATGGTGTAAGTCGTCTAGCTGTAAATCTGTAAGGTATTAAGGGATGGATATTGTAATTGGTGGGATGAAAGACGAGATTGTTCATAGGGTTGCCGAGGTGAAAGATTGTCGAGTGATCTTAGAGAAATATGGAAAAATGGAAATTTAATTAGGAATATCAAAATGAAATTATTTGAATATTTTAATTCCATTTACTCCGTATGATGAAAAAAAAAGAGTTGAGGTTCAAAAAATGAAAGGATTATGTGAAATTTTCAAGGTAAAGAGAAGAGGTATGATTAAAATGGAGGGATAATTGCCAAGTATGACTTCTTCACATGTCACAATGGTACGCTAATTTTATAATTTAGCCAAACGCCCTCCCATCAAGAATTGAGTTAACATTATGATGTTTTATTTTTTTATTGTAAATTTAAAATTTTTAAATAAAATATTTTTAAAAGAATGTTATGTTTTGAAATAAATTTCGAATATTAAGCGTATCTTCTACCACTTTGATCTTTGATCGGGTTGACTGAGAGGTTTTGCGTTGCTTCTACGCTGACTATCTCAGGAGGGATTTCTTTGTCTCTAAAGACTCTTCTGTTTTTGATCGTGGGGGCTCTGATGGTTCGGTTGCTAATACTCCAGCAATAAAAGCTAATCTCCTCGGCCTTCTGTTCTCCTATTTTGAACCATGGACGACTCAGGCAATCCTCCTCCGACTTCTTCTCCTCTCAGATGTCCCATGCATTTACCTGTGATTACATTTGATCAGGTGCATGAGCTTCTGAAATCTGTGAACATTAGGAAGGCAAACGGTCCGTATGACATTCCTCCCCGTGTTTTAAGGGAGTGTGCTTCTGAGCTGGTTCCGTCCCTCGTTCAACTTTTCTCTCTGTCTCAATACTAGTACTTCCCACTCAATGTTGGAAACGCATATTAGTCCAACCTATTCCGAAGAAAGGTAGCCGCCTTGATCCTTCTAACTATCGCCCTATAGAATCTCACTTGTATTCTGTCTAAGATCTCTGACACCCTTCTCAACTCATTTCTTATATCATCTGGAATCCCATTCCCTTCTTTCTGATCATCAGTATGGCTTTCGACTTTCGAGGTCTATTAGTAATATACTTTCCTATCTCACAGATTTATGATCTTCTTCCCTTAGGGATCATGAGGAGACTTATGTGATGGCGCTTGACATATCTACGGCACTTGAACTGGGATGGCATGTGTTGCTGCTTTCCAAGCTCCCCCTCCTTTGGGTTTCCACCTCTTTTTGATCACTTATGTCTAGTTTTTTTCTAATCGTTCCATTTCGGCTGTTGCTGATGGGGCGACTTCTTCATTTCCTCTCAATGGTGATGTTCCTCAGGGTTCTGTCTTGTCTCTTACTCTATTCTTACTTTTCATTAATGACCTTCTCAGATGTTCATCAAACCCTATCCATTCATACGCCGATAACTCGATCCTCCATTATTCTACTCATTTCAGATCTGCTCCCTCTTTTGCATCTAGAGTTGCTTCTCGTCTTCATCTTTCCGATTCCATTCTTGATGATCTGGATAGAATTTCCTAGTGGGGTAGTCTCTACCTTGTGAAATTCAACTCTTTAAAAAGTTACCTTCATGAAATCTCCCTCTCAAAGATACCTCCTAACTTTTCTATTTTTTTCGATAATTTTTCAGTATTTCCTGTGGACAATATAAACATCGTTGGCCTTCACATAAACAAAATTATGTCTTAGAAACCTTACACCATAATGTTTGGTAGGGCGGCCTCAAAGCTGAGAGTTCTGTTTCGACTGCGAGATTTTTTTTCTTCTTCCCAGTTACTTCAATTATACAAGGGTCTCATCCGCCCTTGTATGGAGTACTGCTCTCATATATGGGAAAGCTCAGGTTTCACCCGTCTTTTGGATAGGGTTGAGTCAAAGGCTAAAAGACTTATAAATTGTTTCGCTCTTTCTAATTCACTTGACCTTTATCTTTGCCACGTGACGTTGGTGCCTTGTCTGTTTTCTACAGATACAGTGGCAAATGCTCGAGAACAGTGTCCACTCGTATACCTTCACCTTTACGGCATCCTCATAGCACAAGGGGTGCTTTGTATATTGTGTCGACATTGGCAACTCCAGGCTTATCCGCAGTAGTGCCTCCTTCTTTCGAGCCACCTCCGTTTTGTGGAATTCTCTCCAATCTTCTGTGTTTCCTGCTGATTTTAATTTCAATTACTTTAAAGCCCACATCTGTACTCACCTATGAAATTTGCGTTAGGTGGGACTTGTAGCGTTTTTCTTGTTCTTTCATTGCTATAACACCCCCTCCTTGAATAGGGCTCTGCCGTGAGTGGTGGTGATGTGTAAAAAAAATTGTTCTTTTGAATAGGAACTAATTTTTTATAATTTATTGTTTAAAAAAAAATTAAAGAATAATTCAGCGGGAAAAGAATGTCATTTACTTACAAGTCTCTCTCTCTCTCTCTCTCTCTCTCTCTCTCTCTCTCTCTCTCTCTCTCTCTCTCTCTCTCTCTCTCTCTCTCTCTCTCTCTCTCTCTCTCTCTCTCTCACCAACGAATAATAAACAACACATGTATTCAATACTATTTATGTGATTTATAATCAAATGAAAAATTGATAAAATAGAATGAATTATTATAATAATTATTTTAATTTATGAATTATGTTTATTTTTGAAATTATCTTTTATTTACTGATGAAGCGTTGCTTCTCATGATTCCCTGGACTGTACACCTTTGATATATATATATATATATATATATATATATATATATATATATATATATATATATATATATATATATATATATATATATATATATATATATATATATATATATATATATATATATATTACGTAAGGTATTGACATTTGAATAAAGTTATTAATCCAGGTAAAATCATATGACTTTTAATATTTATTGACTGTGATTGCATACGTGATAAATTATTGTAACTTTTCTTTTAAAACTTTCTCCTTCTTAAATAAATAAAATGTTATCTTACATTATAAGAAATTTCAATATTTTTACGGTAAAAAATGTAAATAATATATTAGGGAGATAAAAGATGATTATTAGAGACAGAAAATAAAAATTGAAGAGGCTGAAGTCGTGTTCAAAAGAAAGGTGATTGTTACTTATTATCTAAAGAGGAATAATAATAATATATTGATCATGTAATTTCTCTCTCTCTCTCTCTCTCTCTCTCTCTCTCTCTCTCTCTCTCTCTCTCTCTCTCTCTCTCTCTCTCTCTCTCTCTCTCTCTCTCATTCTATTTCTTACTCACCTCTCTCTCTCTCTCTCACTCACTCTCTTCTTTCCCTCTTCCTCTCTTACTCTGTCACCCATTTCTCTTTCTCACTCTCCTTCCTTTCTTTTACACTATCCTCTTTCATTCTCCTCTCTCACACTCCTCATTCCTACACCTCTTTACCCCTCTCTTATTCCATTTCTCTGTCACTATTCTCTTTCATTTTTCTATCTCTCTTCTCCTCTCACTTTCCTCTCTCTCTTCTCCTCTCACTTTCCTCTCTCTTTCCTTCTCCAATTATTTCCCTCATACTCCTCTCTCTCTCTCTCTCTCTCTCTCTGTTGTTATATCATTATATCGTTATCTATACGTAGTTATGTAGCTGAACATTAAATATGTTTTATAATCAACAAACTCATTAAGGTCAAATATTACCTTTATGTATTATGTATATAAGAATCAAATTTGATTTTTTTTGGTGTGGTGGATAGAAGACTTGTATTTTTACCTGCTATTTATATTGAAAATGTATCTAAAAATCCTTGCACAAATTTTCGTAACCGTAATTGTTATTATTATTTATTTTTACTAACACTAACTGATAAAGTATGCAAATTTATTTCATTGTTGCTGATATATTATTCCTATTCAAGGTAGTATATTATGATTATTATTATTATTTTTTTTTTTTAACAGGGAGATTTTAGTTTTGGGGGAATTTCCTAAAGTAAAGGGAAGTGACACCCCCTTCACCCCCTTTTTTATTACCTTGTTTTTATTTATATATTTGAATTTTGATAATTTAGAATAATAACATAACGTTCACTTTCATACTCTTATTAACTGAGATTTGTCATATCCTGTTGAAAATCTTTACAGATCCTTGACCATTATTATTATTATTATTATTATTATTATTATTTATTATTATTATTATTATTATCTTTATTATTATTATTATTATGTTAAAGTAACGAACATTGCCCGCATTCCTTTTGCATTACAGAAGCTTTATTTTTATGGTAATCAAACGTGACTATATGAAGAAATTTTAATTCACGGAGGCCGATTGTTATGACTAGTATTTCTCTTTAGTTTGGTGCAATAGGCGCCTCTCTCTTCTTACCAAGAAAGAATTTTTTTTTGATTCACAAGCAGTTGCACCACAAGGAGCCTACTATGACCCTTATAGAGCCTACCGAAAGCTTATCTCTGAACCTCGGAAGAGAATTTAGTTGCTAATAGTTCGATCCAAAATTTGTCCTAACGAATCGTTGGGACAAATGGCATAAAATGTCAGAGTAAAATTTTCAATAGAGAAAAGACATATTAAGCATAAGTAAGTCGCTTCACCGATTTATTTTCTAATAATAATAAAAAAAAAATAACTGAAATACTTTGTTGTGACATTGTGACAATGTCCCAACGATTTGTTAGGACAATTTTTTACAGTGTATAGAAAGTATTTTGTCACAGCAGAACGATCTAATTTCTAATTATTATCCTGGTTCAAAGGTCATTTAGAAAATCACTCGTGAACCCAATGACGTTTATAATTTATATATTTATTTAACATTGCAATGACCGCAATAAATAGGTTAATAAATAAAATATCATTTACAGAAAGATGAAGAAGACATTTAGATTTGTTATTTGATTCCTAGTTTCAACATGTGGTAGTTTTAGTGCGTATGAGGCAGACCTCCTTTATTCCCCCATAATCTTTATTTACTAAATATATATATATATATATATATATATATATATATATATATATATATATATATATATATATATATATATATATATATATATATATATATATATATATATATATATATATATATATTAGAGAGAGAGAGAGAGAGAGAGAGAGAGAGAGAGAGAGAGAGAGAGAGAGAGAGAGAGAGAGAGAGAGAGAGAGAGAGAGAGAGAGAGAGAGAGAGAGAGAGAGAGAGAGAGAGAGAGAGAGATTAGAGAGAGAGAGAGAGAGAGAGCTTGTATTTTGAATTTAAACTTTAAGCTATATTTCAAATATTTATTTATATTTATAAGCTATTTTTTTTTTTTTTTTTTGCCGTGTAATTGAAAGAAAGCTTTAAAAATATAATAATTGAAAGCAATTTTATTTTATTTAATTTTGTTTTATTTTTTTAATTTTTTTATTTATTTATTTATTTTTTATCTGTGATACAGAGAGATTGGTTGGCAATACTAAATGGAAGAGTCACACTGTTAGTATCTAAGGATGGACTTGATCATTTTAAAGAAAATGAATTTTAAATATTGATTCATAAAATTTTAACAAACTAAAAATTTATTCATTTTATTGCCCATTTATTGCTTGATTCTGAAGATAATTTGAATGTTTTTTTTTTATTATTAATTTTTTTATTTTTTTTTTATTACAACATCTAGAATGAAGTCATATCTATTGATAGGTGTTTCAGTATGTTTTAGTTCTGACGTTTCTGATTTACTCCAGCTTTCCCTCTTCAGAAAGAGAAAACAGTTTATTCCGCTGACTCTCAGTCACCGTCTACCGTGGCTCAAACGGTAGAGTGATTGACTCACGTGTTTGATGGCGCCGGTTCGATCCCACTTGGGGATCCTAGGTATATACTACCTAGAAAAGTTCCTCTCCTGGAATAGGGCAATGCCCGTGAGATGTGAACTTTTATATATATATATATATATATATATATATATATATATATATATATATATATATATATATATATATATATATATATATATATATATATATATATATATATATATATATATATATATATATATATATATATATATATATATATATATATATATATATATATATAATATTCGATGTTTTTATTCAGTGACTACGAAGACTGTTGTAGAATTAAGCTGACATGATTTTGTTTAGTCAGCAGTTTCTTGTTAGTTCAAACATTTCGACTTTTTAATTAACAACTCCTCGCAATGTTAATTTTCTCCTTTAAAGAACTACCTTTCTCAGTACAAGTTATAATATTTTTCATTCTTTTTCTTCATAGTCTTATTAAGATACCCAAGTTTGGAATATATAGACTTAAGAATTCAACCCAATTGTATCAACTTTTATTACTAGGCAGGTTAGCTAATTAATTATGATGGCGAAAGTATAAATCTTCTTAAACTTGAGAACACCAACCGTTATGGTAACCTCCACATTTCTGTGTGCAGTTGAAGTGGTGTGTAAGCAGATTCTATGGTAGATTATAGTGCTGACAACAACTTTGAATTAAATTAGTTAACTATTTGAATCGTATCATCTAATACTTTCTGGACCTCAGGTACTTCTGATTTTGAAACAATGTACCATGGTTATTTTATTTTTTATTTTTGCATGGTCTTCTGCAATGAATCATTCACCCTTAAAACTCCCGTTACACACCTACACACTTGCGCGCCTCGGTACATTGGTTGAAACACGCTTTCTTACATAAAAAAAAAAATTTTTAAAAATAAATAATAAAAAAAAAATTTTTCACACATAAAAGGACTTTTTTATTTTGTATGTAAGGAACCAGTTACCAGTACAACTTGAAGAACACTCAACTTTCGAAAATCCTTTTTTTTTTTTTTTTTTTTTTTTTTTGTCTTGAAGAACCCCTTAGTTCTCCTTAGAACTCTTTTGGTTCTAAAAGGAAACCCCCCCCCTTTTTTTTTTTTTTTTTTTTTTTTTTTAAGTAGGTATGGAATGTTTTGATGTCTTCTTACAGATACATAAATATGTATTGCTATGTTCTTAAAAGTGTGTATTTGATACACATACATTTTTTAATACTAGTCCACTATTTAGAATATAAACGATTCTTTTATTAATATTATTATTATTATTATTATTATCATTATTTATATATTCTCCTTGTGTCCTTGATAAAAATAAATAAATAAATGCCCCTCCTATGTTACCACCTCCTAATATATATATATATATATATATATATATATATATATATATATATATATATATATATATATATATATATATATATATATATATATATATATATATATATATATATATATATATATATATATATATATATATATATTTTAACGAGTATATGAAATAAACAAGTCATATATTATATATTTGTAGAAAATTGGATCTATAAATAATAATATACGTTAATTAATTATATAACTTTTTTTTAATATTTGTAATAAATTAATTTAAATTTACAGAGGCTTCCATCTGTTGCAGTTTTAATTACTGTAGCAAACACGATCTCGCGCGCGCACACAACACACACACACGCATATATATATATATATATATATATATATATATATATATATATATATATATATATATATATATATATATATATATATATATATATATATATATATATATATATATATATATATATAGGGGTGTGGGAGAAGTTTTTTGAGATACGCTAAGCCCCGTTAATTGTAATAATAATAGTAATAATAAATTTTTTTATCTTTTTAATTGGTGTATTTTAACGTAAATTACTATAGAAGTTTTGGTAAGTAGAGAAATAAGTTTTTGAAAGGAAAAAATTATTGAATTTTTCTAAAGTTTTCTGTATAGTAGACTTAGACTAGATTTAATATTTTTATCATCATAATTATAATTTTAAATGGACGAATTTGTCACCACGGAAGCACTTTTCAGTTAAAATGAAAGGAAAAAAATATTTAAAAATATATATTTATATTCTTATTTTGTACAGTATTGTAAATTCATTTTTTCCTTTTATCTAAATAAAAATGTTTTTTTTATTTGATTTGATTTTATAATAATTGTGTAGGTTATAATTTTGAAAACAAAAAAAAAAAAAAAAAAAAAAAATTTTTTTTTTTTTTTTTTTTTTTTTTTTTTTTTTTTTTTTTTTTTTTTTTTTTTTTTTTTTTTTTTATTTTTTTTTTGAAATAGTATTTAATTATAAATCAAATTTTAATTTATACTAAGAATAAAAGTATTTTTTTACATAGATTTAATTTTTTTTATTATAAAAAAAAAAAAAATTAAAAAAAAAAAAAAAAAAAATTTATTGGTTTCAGTTCCACCAAGAATGGATACCATGACTCTACCTGAATAAAGGTTGAACACTTTTGTTAGTTGTATTGCACGAACTTTTGAAGTTATCTCTTTGTTCATAGGAAATGTTCATCTTTATAACCCTATGTTCTACTACTAAGTTCATTGTTCATCTCTTCCATAAAAAGGAACGCCATTCTTCAGGTGAACAGTAGGTTGCGTCGTGCTATTTTTGGTAGGTAGTTATACCACGTAACTACCCTACTATCTTTTCCGTGTTTTGAGATATGGGTTGGATGAGTAGTGAAACTACAGTACTCTAGAATACGTAGAGACATTTAACTTTGGCTCTCTAAAGCTAAATGAACAGTCGTACACTGCAGAAATTGTCCCAACGAATCGTTGGGACAAGTGGCAAAAATTCAAAACAAATTTTTTCAGTTATTTTCTTATTAGGAAATAAATCGGAGAAGCGACTTTCTTATGCTTAACATGTCTTTTCTCTATTGAAAATTTTATTGTGGAATTTTTGCCACTTGTCCCAACGATTCGTTAGGACAATTTTTTCAGTGTATCTATTCCAAGGCTCTGGAAACCGGAGTTAGAAGTACATTCAGACAAACACACACATACACACACACTCACACACACACACACACACATATATATATATATATATATATAATATATATATATATATATATATATATATATATATATATATATATATATATATATATATATATATATATATATATATATATGAATGATAGGTTTGGTGCAGTTTCAACCAGGACGTTCGCACTTAATACTTATATTGGATATTTTATGTTACTTGACAGCAATCGTAATAGACATAATGGCCATTTGTACTCCATTCTCATTGAACACAGAGTCCAATTATACCCATTCGTGATAAACAAAAATGCCCATTATTACTTATTTGCATAACCACTTCCTTGTACCTGAGTTTATTGCTGGTCTTAGAGTTACAAAATTTGGGCTTCTTATTTCTCAGAACTTCTTTTCCCTCAATTCTTTTGTTGACTTTGAAACACTACTACTACTACTACTACTAATACTAATAATAATAATAATAATAATAATAATAATAATATTCTTATTTATTATTATTATTATTATTATTATTATTATTATTATATTAATTATAATAACAAAGATAACAATATGCACGTTGGGTGGGGCTGCACTTAATAATGGATCTAAACATTCCAGAAATTTTAATGAACTTTGGAATTTAACAAAAAAAAAAAAAAAACAAGCAAACAAACAGACTACCCTGCTTGCCCATTTGCCACTCTTAAACATTTAATTTTGAAGCTAAAAGGTAAGAGAAGCATATATATATATATATATATATATATATATATATATATATATATATATATATATATATATATATATATATATATATATATATATATATATATATATATATATATATATATATATATATATATATATATATGAGAAGGATAAAGGTGTCACTCGAGTGGGGAAGGAACCTCTCTTTGGGCTAATGGTAAAGTTATTTTTAGAGAGATGCATTCCTTTGCACCAGTTCTCGAAGTATCTTTCATTCCCTCCCTCACTAGAAATGATGTCCCTTACATACATACCTCCTGTTTAACGCATGGAATACTTACCGGCCTGTCTAGTAGGCACCATTTCTCTTTGTTTTCATTCCGCATTTGTTACACCTTACACACCTACACTATGCATTTTGTTTATCAATTTTTAGATTAAAGGGGAGGGTCCTTTCGGTATTAATGTTCTCTCTCTCAAAATATGTGTTTTTGAGATTATTACCTGCCTTTTTAAATTGTTTCATCTCTTCTTATCAACTTCACTATCTTTCCTGTGGGAAACGTCCACTCTGTTAACCTGCGCCTAACAGGGGTAGTCTACTTCAGTCCACATGAACCAACAGGGGATCACAGGAGCTTGGGTTGAATTAAATATTAGCTTTTATTAACCTACAAATAAATAATTTTAGAATATTACATAAGTATGTGGGGGTACACACATATAAAGTTAGGACCCAGGGGGGTCCACATTAGTCAAGTTAGGACTCAGGGGGTCCACAAGATAAAAAAGGTTGGGAACCCCTGGTTTAACCTCTGTTCTTTTCAAAATTTTCGATATCCTGAACCTACAGGTTTGGAATCATCGAAATTTTCCTAATTTAACTTAAGTTCACCAACCTAGGTTCCGTTAAGATATCTCGAAACCTGACTAGAGTTCTTTACTTTCTCTTTTTGATTCTAGTCCCTCAGCTTTTCGGTACGCTGCAAAAATGTGATAGCGAATCGTTGGGACAAGTGGCAAAAATATCGCAGCAAAATTTTCAATAGAGAAAAGACATGTTAAGCGTAAGAAAGTCGCTTCATCGATTTATTTTCTAATAAGAAAATAACTGAAAAAATTTGTTGTGACATTTTTGCCACTTGTCCCAACGATTTGTTGGGACAATATTTTTGCAGTGTATTTTTTTACATTTCACTCTTTACGGATTTTTACCTTTAACTGAAGAGGGGAAGATCTATAATTTCCCTTCAAGGAATCGAACCCACGACTACGTCATATTTGATATGTGATAACTTTTACTGTAAAGCTTGAAGTTTTGGGACTTTCGATAATTTGGTACAAAGTTTTAATTTTTAATATAATTTTTAAATATTCTCTTCAGATATATATCCTCTCTTATTTCTTTTCTGGTGGCGCTATGGTAGCTGTTGTGGACTACCCACTGTTCATCCTTTAATCCATCTTTATTTGTTTCTCGGTGTTCTTTTCTATATCCCACCCTCTTTCTACTTTTTATTACTGACCTGCCTTTAACTTCGCCTAAATATTCTTATGTTAATGGTTCTACTCTTCATTACTCTTATGCTAAAAGTATAATAACAGCCATAAATAGTTGATGCAAAGATGATGAATGGTTAAAGAGCAACTGACATTCAATCTTTTTCGTATTTCTTTTTGGGGCCGATAAAACATGCTTGTTTTCGATGACTCAAAATCTCAATATTTTTCATCAGTTTATTTGATGTATTCTTCAGAGCTATTCAAAAATCTTTTTAAAATATATACAGGTCATATTTTTATCTGGTCTTATTTTTTTTAGATTTTAGATCGTGATCTTGAAATGATATATTGTTTTATTCATTAAACAAAATCTAAAAGGTCGGATGTCTTGAAGTGTCTTCAGGCATTTTTGCATCACCCCAAGTGCTAAATTAGAACTGATTACCAGACAAAGACAAACAAAGTAACGGTGTATCTTGCAAATAGCAAACATTAGGTATGAAAAGCTTTAAGTCAAGTTAAAAAGAGAGAGAGAGAGAGAGAGAGAGAGAGAGAGAGAAGAGAGAGAGAGAGAGAGAGAGAGAGAGAGAGAGTGTTCTTTGTTTTTGATCTCTGTGAATGTCCAACTGTTGCATCGTCCTCTCACTCTCCTTATACTAACTATCACTATATATATATATATATATATATATATATATATATATATATATATATATATATATATATATATATATATATATATATATATATATATATATATATATAACAAAAATATCTAATCACATAATTCTTCCATTGAGGAGAGGTCTTGTCACTCATCTTTTTGCAAAGTCTTATCTTTTCTCTTTGGCACTATGAGCCCCAGGCTTGACCGCTATGCGCATTCATTCTGTATTTCCCTCCACTTCCTTAAATTTGCGCACTTTTTTTTAAGCCCCGAACGACAGAGCATCTCGGACTTTAACTTGAGGGTGAATTTTGTGTTCTCTAATTGGAGGATTTAATGTGGGTTTCTTGATCGTTTTCATCTGAGCTGACAAATATATATATATAATATATATATATATATATATATATATATATATATATATATATATATATATATATATATATATATATATATATATATATATATATATATATATATATATATATATATATGGAGCGATACCAAAATTTTTACCGATACCGATACCGATACCAAAAAATTCCCCGATACCTAAAAATATGCCGATATTGCCGATACTACTACCGATACCGATATTTATTATTATAAATACCGATACCGATACCGATACTCAAAAATATGCCGATACCGATACCGATACTTCACTCCATCCCTAAAATATATATATATATATATATATATATATATATATATATATATATATATATATATATATATATATATATATATATATATATATATATATATATATATATAATATATATATATATATATAAAATTTATTTAAATTATTTTTTTTTATTTTTTATTAATTTAAAAAAATTATTATTATTTATTATTATTATTATTATTATTATTATTATTATTATTATTATTATTAATTATTATTAAATTAAAAATAAAAAAATATATATATATATATATATATATATATATATATATATATATATATATATATATATATATATATATATATATATATATATATATATATATATATATATATATATAATCAGATGAAATGGACTATCCCTAGTAGTTATGACGGTGAATTGCCGCACCTATGTTCACTCCTGTGGGCTAAGACCCAGATTTAAATCTTTGTGAGTGCTGTTGCAGCTTAACTAACAACGACGGATAAAGTACGTAAGTGAAGAACACTAAGAAAAGGTTAAGTACATGGTTCAAAGTGCAAAGAAATTATAGCTACCCTGGCATCAGTGACGAGACCTATCATAGCACACTTTTGTAAGAAACACTTTCCCTAAGATCCCAAAGATCCCTTTCGGGAAATAGGAAGATGTTGATTATTTAAGTACTTAAAGTAACACAAAGAAATATGTTAACGATATTAAGGTGTTTGTTATTTCTTACGTAGGTAGGAAAATATACCTCCAACTGTAAAACTATGAACAAAATCCATCCACTTATCCGATAAGTACGTATCCTCAGAGTTTTATGATTTGCGTATCGTCCATATATGAGTCAGAAAACCTTATTTATAATAATCATTAGTCAAGCAACATCAATCCCCCTTCATCCGTACCTTCGTTCCTTCAATAACTGCATTTCCATTCGTATTTGTATTGCTGTATTCCAACATTCTTGAAATCCATTAACAGAAGTCCTACGCCTGCCAAACGCTATTAAAATATGTTAATGTTTTCCCGCATCCGAAAAATAATATAAATCGTTATCACTGTAACTCGTCTTTAAATTCTCTGCATTTTTTCGCTGTGGTATCAGATGCCCCTATTTAAAACGGTGTGACCTCTGCTATACCTCTGCGTGCATTCAGATGAAACAATTACCATCTATTAGCATTTAAATCTCTTGCCCTAAGATTCTTTCATTATTTAAGTTTTCCTGTGTATTCCCCTTATAAAAACTTACATTGAACAAAGTTGTATATATATAATATATATATATATATATATATATATATATATATATATATATATATATATATATATATATATATATATATATATATATATATATATATATATATATTTTTTATATATAATATGACCTTTTTCTTTCTTCTGTAATCATGCTAACTTTCATCATGTGAAAAATAAAGGGGCCTTTCCCCACTACTCTTTAACCACTGTTCATTCCTAGTAATTCTTAAGAGGAAGATTTGCAAACATCATAAGTCTTCTAATTTTATCTCAGATTGCCAGTATGGTTCACGTTAGGAACACTTGACTCGGCTCTTGTGTGATATACAGCTTTGATTCTGAACTTTCACCTCTTTCGGTATCTACCCTTCTCTCTGTATAACCTCTCAGATAATTATATTTCTTGTCGGCCCATAACAACTGCATGCTGTAGACGTCCACCGTTTAACTTTTGAAAAATGCTACTGTGGCGTAATTATAGGGTGATTGACACGTATTTAAAGACGTAGTTTCGATCTCATGTGGATCCTGGAAAGTTTCCTCCTCAAATAGACTCGAGGGGTACGAATTTTGGAGGAAAAAAAATAGTGGTATTCCTCAGGGTTTTGTACTACCCCTCAACTCTTTTTTTATCTTCTCTTCATTTATGACTTTTTTTCAATTCATCACCTCTCTTATTGCAGCGACACTACCCTTCATTACCCAATGTATTCCACTCATCTGCAAGTAACTGATCATGGAGAGGTTATCTTGGAGTAACTGACCTCAAATCTTTCTCGTATTTTTAATTGGGACAGAGTAAACATGGTTGTTTTTAATGTCTCAAAAACTTATGTTCTTTATCTATTTACTAGACATAATCTTCCATACAACGTTGATCATCTTCGAAAACCAAAAATTAAATATCTTTCACGTTTCTCAATATACTTTGAAAAATTTGTTCATCTTCTCTCATTAGTTCAAGCTTCTAAGAGGATGGGTATGTGATATGCCTTCAGAATTTATTTACATCACCCTAGATGGTTACTCTTTATGAAAGGTATCATCCGCCCTTTGTTTAGAGTTTGCATCACATATCTGGTTCCAGTCACACGGTTTTCCTTCAAAGGGTGGAGTCTAAGGCTTTTCGATTTATCTATTCGTCCTCTTTCTCTGACTCTCTCGAACCTCTTTCAAAAAGCCGAACTGTTGCTTCATTTTTCTTGACTAGTGTTATTGAAATACAAACTTGTACTAAACATTCTAGACGCATAGCGCCTCCTTTGATGACGGCTCTTGTGATTAATTATTTATCAAAGTCCCATCTATTCTCTGTACATTTCTCTGACTGAGGACATAACTATACTATGCTCAAATATTCATGTAATGTACTGGTTAGACCTGGCGCGTAATTTCTTCTTGTACTTACACACTTTCAAACGACATGTATTGAATCCTGTCAGACTTTAATTTTAATTTGGAAAAAGTTTTAACCTTCAATATTTACAACTTTGATTCCATACAGACCTGAATTTTTCCCATCAGTGGTGATATATATATATATATATATATA